>JAYMSW010000877.1:0-19087 GCA_036897725.1 Erodium texanum | reverse complement strand
AACTTTGAAGTAACCCTACCCAATACGTCTGGAGTTACATCCTTAGTTCCCTCCACTTATGAACCTCGTACCTATCGCAAAGCATGTACTAATCCCTTGTGGTAGCAAGCAATGACTAAGGAAATACAGGCACTAGAGAAGACACATACATGGGATTTGGTTTCCTCATCACAAGACAAATCAATGGTCTATTGAAAATGTGTTTACAAGGTCAAGACCAAAGCAGATGGTTCTATCAAGCGCTAAACAAAGCTCCTCTTGTGGTTCGTGGGTTCACCTAGGAGTATGGGGTTGATTACGAGGAGACATTTTCTCCTATTTCTAGACTTACCTCTATTCGTAGTCTATTAGCAGTTGCAGCTGGTCGAAAGTGGAGCCTTTCTCAGATGGACGTGAAGAATGCATTTCTTAATGGTGATCTCAGTGAGAAGTATACATGCAGCCGCCCCTTGGCTGAGACCATCCTCCCAACACGGTCTGTCGTCTATGAAAGGCCTTGTATGGACTCAAGCAAGCTCCTCGAGCATGGTTTCTCAAGTTCAGCAGTAAGATGGAAACTCTTGGGTTTGTTTCTAGCCCTCGTGACAATGCTCTCTTTCTTCACAAGTCTCCACGAGGTCATAGCTTGCTTTTACTTTATGTGGATGACATGATTATTACTAGAGATGACAGCACAGGTATTGCAGACCTCAAATGTCTTCTCAACGAGCAATTCGAGATGAATGATTTGGGGAATCTCTCGTACTTCCTTGGGTTGGAGATTGCCTCTGTCTTCTGGTTATCACTTATAAGTGGCTTCCTATCCAAGGAAGTCTTGGAGGAATATTCTAGAAGTAGGTTTTTCCTAATTGCATTAGATTATAGTATTCCCTTTTTCTTTGCTATAATAGTAGTATAGATAAGGGGCTAGTCCCATTGTGTTATACACACCAAAAACATCAATACAATATACAAATATATTGTTATCACAAAAAATGCATAGGAGATGCTTTGAATATGGAGGAAAAGGATTGAATAGCATCCTGCTGTGAAATCTGAAATGAAATAGAAAAATAAAGGTGAAAGAGTAACCATGATTTAAAAATTTTAAAAAAAATTTGAAGAATATTTATTTATTTATTTTAGTTTGATAATCAAATTTAACAAGGCTTATGTCTCTTACTCAAAAAAAAAAGGCTTATGTCTCCAAAAAAGAAAAACTTAAAATTATACTTGTTAATTAGGGTTAATTACCAATAATTAATAATATCCCAAAATCTTATATACCAACAATATTCCTTCCCTCCAAAAAAAAAAAAAACTTAGCAAAACCCTAAACCCTCTTCTCTCAGGTTGTGGCTGATTGAGCAGAAATCGAAAGACACGTACATGTTAACCATTTCAAGAATGAAGTCGCTCGTGTCCCGAACCTTCCCCACAACTACCCCTTCAGCTCTCCTTTCTTTGGCCTCCAAACCCATCTTCCTCAACCCCTCATCTCCCCACTTCCCCAATTCCATCCCCATCATCTTTTCACCCAAATCCTCAATTTCCACTATCCACCGTCGGAGGTTTCAGGTGCAAGCGTCCGCGCCATCTTCCGGTGAGATTCACGTGATTGTCGGCCCCATGTTTGCCGGGAAAACCACTACCCTCCTTCGACGCTGTCAATCTGAAAGCATCAATGGCAGGTTTGGAGTTCACCTGCTTCTTTTTTTTTTTTTTTACATTGTGGGTTTATCTTAATATTTCATATTTCGATGTTTTGCACTGAAACAAAAGGCCCCAATTGATTTATAATAGTATTTATTTGAGGCTAGAAAAAAAAAGGATTTCTAGCTCAAAAAAGCGAATTTGTAAAAATATCTGGAAAGGGAAAGGGATCGAGCTTTTCCTGAGAGTATGGCATAGGGCAGCGCGGAGTGACGCTGCACTGGGTATTCAAAGGGTTGCGGTGGGGCATTTGCTAGGCTTTTCCTTAATCTATGAATTAACTATCCGTGAAATTTTCAGCTATTTCTATATAAAATGGATAATGGCCCTTTATTTATCTTGGTATCCGTTACAAATAGGCATATATGTAGAGTATTGCTTACTCTTTGAACTGAACTGACTTTAAATATGAATGTATAATAGTTCTAGGTTGCATAAACTGTTTGTGTGGTTGGTGACCAGCAATTCCAGAAAACTGCATTAATAAAAAAACCTGAGTTTCATAAAGCATTGAAGCTTAAAGCTGGTCCAAGGTTACATTATTGGATTCTGTTGTAACATTGGACATATGTCGATGTTTCAGCTAAATTCTAGTTATGCTGATTATTACTATGAGATAAAACTGAGAGTTATAGAGGTTATGAAATCTTTCCATAGGTTGACAAGTGGAATTTCTGTGTCCAACCTATTTCACTTTTCTTATCGTTCTTTTGCTTGTATCCCATACAGTTAAGATTCTCATCTATGACTAGGCTACTGAGTTCTGTTGGGGCTGGCAATATCACATTGCTGTTGTTAATATTAGAGTTCTGCTGGAATCTTGCAAGAGGATCATGAGTTTCCTCTCGGTCTGAGGTCACCATCTATAGAAACACATGTTCTGTTTGATACTTTAGAATGAGAACGGACGGAATGTTCTGCAGTGATAGAATGTGTGTCGAGGCCGAATGGAATGGAATAGATTGGCCATCCCTGATAGCTTGTTTGGTACGAAGCCAAAATGAATTTTCAACCTAGTTCCAATGACTATTTTTTTTAGGTCAATGTGAAAATGTCTGTTGACATATTTTACTAAAGTACCTTCAAAGTAGGTTTCATTAACTTATCAAACAAAACCAAATCTCATGAGACCTATCTTAAAGTAATTACAAAGAGACTCATTTTCACTTACGCATGATTTTACCTAATTCAAAAAGTAGTTTACACAAATGTCATGCTGTTATTTATTTATTAAATAGTAATGTTTCTTTTCATGTTCGTTTTACAGCTATTAATTAATTAGTTTAAGATAATGGTTCCTGACATTTTTATTTTTGTGTAAGAGCGGTTTTCCTCGGCTAATTACATACTAAAACGCGCATTTGAGTAAAACTAGAGTATTATACATGCTTATTTTAAAATAATAATGAACATCAATATCGTGAAAAATCATGATTATTAATTTCATTAATGCAAACTATTAATTTTGAATTGTAGTGCTAATGAAGAAAATATTTAAAAATTCTAGCATATAAAATTATTATTCATATCATATGTTGCATGACATGAGAATAATTTTAAAATGAAAATGATAAAAGGAGGCTATTTTGGTAATATTTATTTTTAGAATTTCATTTCAGCTTAAGCTAGAATGACCATTCTCTTGGTTTAGCTGAAGAATGAATTTCAAAAAAAAAAAAAAAGTCTAGAATGAGCTTCCTAAGAGAGTGCACTTTCTAGTCCATTCTGTTTCTGTAATACATAGAAATGAAATAATAAGGATGAGGTTTCTAGCTATTCTTAATCCACCAAGCATGACAAAGGAAAGAGTATGTTAATGTGCATTCTATTCTGTTCCATTCCAACAAACATAGCCATAGTGCTATGGGTGCTTTACTTGGGGCATGTAGGATTTACGGAAATGTTGTTTCGGACCTAGTAAAGCTTGCAGAAAATATGCTCAGTTGGAACTAAGAAACTGCTGGGGAATTGATGGTGTTATCTAATGCATATGCCATTTTTGGGTTGCTGAGCAATGTTGCAAAAGTTTTTTTATTTTTAATTCTGATTACTATGTGAGATGTTAAAAGAAACAACATGCATTTGAATGGTGCAGGATCTATTACTAATAAGTCAATGTTGTGGGTCTGAACATGTGCATCTCTTTTTCCATATATCTTTCAAAGAAGTAGGGTTGTTTGTGGGACTTAAAAGCCACACGCCTTAAACTTTGAGAATTATGTTTTCCGGAATGCATTAGATCTGGCAATACTCATGGTAAATAAGGCACACTGTATATGTATTCAGTATCTCATTTTCTAGAATTTGAGTAATTAGGTGACTTTACTATTATTACTGAGCACATTATTCAGGATTGTGGGAAATCAAAATATGGAAATACTTCCCTGCAAATTTCCTTGTATAGGAGTAAGACAGTGTTCGGATGAATTTATACGTTGGTCAAACTAACTGATAAGTCACAGAGTGCTTGAAGAAGTGTTTAGTAAGTTGAACTCAATTTGTAGGTTCTGACTTATAAGCTACTTAGAAGTTGAAAAAAAAAGAAGCTGGATACTAACCTTCTTCTTCACCTTATATGCCATAAAAAACTAGTTTGACCAAGAAACCAATTATTGTACCCATCTAGAAACAGCTCATTACTTCACTTGCTTATAAGCTATTTTGAGATGCCAATCCAAACACACTAATATCCCACCAAATAAATTATGAAGTAGAAAAGTAAATAGTAGATATCACATCCAGTACCCTTATATTGTTGATAAGGTATGGTGTGTACAATCCCTATGTTTTTGGTTGGTAGGTTTTGTGAATCCTAGTATGTAATGAATGGATGATGATAAAAGTTGTTTTCTGTTGGATAGATACAATTTAAGTAGTTAATGTGATGCCCACCCCTTAATTATATATGCAACGTTCTAGTTTCATCTATAAAAAAGGGTTGAGTTCAGTTTTAGTTGAAAGGCAAGAATAAGATGCATATCACATTCAAGATGTGCCTAAGTAACTAGCAGTACTTATATATATGAGAGTGCCTTGAGGTCCATGGTGGTAATGCTTGGTGGTATACAGAGCACTGTACCATGTAGATGATGGTGACATGGATTGGAGTATTTTAGTAGTAAACTGTGGTACTAGACCCTGAACAAGTTAATTGTTATTGGATCTACTTTTACACTAACTTTTTAAAATCTTTTGCATTTCGATGTTTGGCAGAAATGTTGCAATAATAAAGTCAAGCAAGGATACAAGATATGGTTTGGATTCAATTGTGACACATGATGGTGCTAAACTTCCATGTCAGGCATTGACTGATTTATCATCATTCAGAGAAAAGTTTGGCCCCGATGCTTATGCTAAGGTATACACTTGCTGAAGTCAGATGGTCATGCCATAAGAATGATGGCTTGTTATTGCATGAAATAAAATCTATCTTGGTAAGCAAGAGGGATGGGGGTAAGACGTTCTAAAATATACTTGTTTGTCTGCTGGTGACAGCTAGATGTGATTGGTATTGACGAAGCTCAATTTTTTGGGGACTTATATGATTTCTGCCGTGAAGCTGCTGACTATGATTGCAAGACTGTAATTGTTGCTGGCCTCGATGGTGACTACTTAAGGTTTTCACTCACCTTATGCTGTGCTATAAGAGAAGTTATTTGTTTTCATCATAACAGTGAAGGTTGTGTGAGATGTTAATTCAAAATAAATATTTGGTTGCAGAAGGAGCTTTGGTTCAGTGCTAGACATAATTCCCCTAGCGGATTCAGTAACCAAGTTAAGTGCTCGATGTGAACTGTGTGGGAAGCGTGCATTGTTTACTCTGAGGAAGACGGAGGAGAAGCGGACAGAAGTGATAGGTGGGGCCGATGTTTACATGCCTGTGTGTCGACACCACTATGTCAGTGGGCAAGCTGTTATAGAGGCTGCAAGGACAGTCATAGAATCCGACAAGCTTCAGTGTGGCACATATTTATAAATAGCTTTGATGATTCTTCCCTGTAAAGGGATGTTTTCTGTAGTGTTATTATGATCCTGAATGTTAAATGTATGTATGGTTAAGAATTTTAAGTACAAACATGTCATTCAAGACTTCCAGCAGCTTATGAATAGGGTAATTTTTCATGCTGCTCCCAAGGCTTGGTGGAAAAAAAGGTCTCGTGCAGTTACCTTTTTATTACGATAAACAAAGTTGTTGAGTAGGAGAAACAATCCCAACGGGATATATATAATATGATGATCAAATTTATAAAAAGCAATTTTAATAAAAGAAAGAAAATATAACCCTGCACTGCAGCAAAATATATTATTTCCCGTAGTTTTAACGAAGGAAAATAACTGTCAAAAATGTTGGAGAACTGTCTGTATGTAACACACAAGTTAATACAAAAAGAAGAATGTTCTTATTTCAAAACGACGCCGCTCATGTTCCTAAATAGCTCCAAAAACGACACTTCTTCATCCTTGTGCCTTCTCCTCCTCTCTGGTTCAGAGTTCATGATCAAGCAGCCTTCAAATCTCCGTCCAGTATATTCAGCTTTATCGTGTTCTTTTCTTCTCTCAAGGTACGTTTCTATTTCCTCCGATACTCTGTCCCTTTTAGCTATTTCTCTCTTTTCATTCATGTGTTAATTCATGCTTGTTTTCCCACAACTTTCAATGCCTCATTTTTGTTTCAGCTGAACTTCTCCATGGAATTTCAATTCGAATCCAAACCTAGAAAAATTTGAGTCTTGGGTTAGTTTCTGAATTACTAGTTATGTTAGTGAGATCAAAATTTGTATCCCATTTGTGCAAAAATCGACATCCCTTTTCCAGAACTGCTTGTTTTTCACTTTGTTCAACTGGGGATAGTGGAGATTCGAGCCCTAGAATCGTGAAAACAAATGGGTCGGAGTCTGAAAACGAATGGGAGAGGCTACTCAAGCCTTTTGACCTTGAAGATCTTAGAAAATCCCTCACCCGGGTATCCCCTTATCAGCTCTGCAGATTGCTTCGGCTCCCGCTCGATGTGCCCACTTCTATGGAGATATTTCAAATGGCTGGCACCCAGAAGAGCTATTGCCATACTTTTGATGTATATTATGCCCTTGTTGACAAGCTTGGGGAGGCCGGAGAGTTTGGGATCATTGATAGGCTGTTGATGCAGATGAAAGAAGAAGGGATTGTTTTTAAAGAGTCCCTCTTCATTTTGATAATGAAGTACTACGAGAGAGCCAATCTGCCTGGGCAAGCAACTAGGTTGCTCTTCGACATGAGGAATGTTTATTCTTGTCCACCTACTTTTAGGTCTTACAATCTTGTGTTGGATATACTAGTGGCTGGAAATTGTCCCCAAGTTGCACCAAATGTGTTTTATGAGATGTTGAATAAGGGCGTTTCCCCTACTGTTTACACTTTTGGAGTGGTCATGAAGGCATTTTGCACCATCGATCAAGTGGATTCTGCATACTCGCTTCTTAGGGACATGACGAAACATGGGTGTGTCCCAAATTCAGTGGTTTACCAGACTCTGATACATAGCCTTTCCAAGAACAATAGAATGAATGAAGCTGTTAAACTCTTGGAGGAAATGTTTTTGATGGGTTGCATGCCTGATGTTGATACCTTCAATGATGTTATCCACTGCCTCTGCAAACTTGAAAGGGTGTATGAGGCTGCGAAATTGGTTGATCGGATGATTCTCAGGGGTTTTGCTCCTAATGATGTGACTTATGGAGTTCTGATGCATGCATTGTGTAGAACTGGGCAAGCTGATGAAGCAAAGACATTACTGAGCAAAGTTCCTCACCCAAATGTGGTGCTGATCAATACTTTGATTAATGGGTATGTGCTAATTGGACGGCTCGATGAAGCCAAAGCTGTTCTGTACGAAAGCATGTTAGATACTGACTGTAAACCTGATGTTTATACATATAACATATTGATTAATGGCTTTTGCAAGAAGGGATGTCTTGCCTCAGCTTGTGAACTGGTCAAAGAGATGGAACATAACGGTTGCAAGCCTACTGTGGTTACTTACACAACTTTGATCGATGGGTTCTGCAAGGAAGGCCTGCTGGAAGAAGCTGGTTATATTTTGAATGAGATGGTGGCCAAGGGACTCAATCTGAATACTGTAGGATATAATTGTCTAATCTCTGCTCTATGCAAGGATGGGAAGGTGCATGAAGCTCTTGAAATGCTTGTTGACATGTCAAGGAAAGGATGTAAGCCTGACATATTTACTTTCAATCCTCTGATATTTGGGTTTTGCAAGGTTAATCAGATGGAAGAGGCTATGAGGTTGTATCGTGATATGTTACTAGAGGGAGTCATTGCCAACAATGTAACGTACAGCACACTAATTCATGGTTTTGTGAGGGCCGGTGCAATCCAAGAAGCACTCAAGCTTGCTAATGACATGTTATTCAAAGGGTACCTGATGGATGAGTTCACTTACACTGGCCTAATGAAAGCGCTGTGTAAAGCTGGAGCTGTTGAGAAAGCACAAGGAGTGTTTGAAGAAATGGTTAGAAAGGGACTTAAGCCGAAAAATATCTCATTCAATATCTTAATCAACACCCTCTGCAGAATAGGCAACATACAAGGCGCTCTGGAGTTTCTAAGAGATATAATTCATAGGGGATTGACTCCAGACATAGTCACCTACAATAGCCTGATTAATGGTCTGTGCAAGACGGGGCGCATCAGAGAGGCTTTAAATCTCTTTGACAAATTACAAGTTGAAGGTATTCTTCCTGATGCATTTACTTACAGCACTTTGATTTCTTGGTACTGCAAGGGGGGCATGTTTGACGATGCTTGTCTATTTTTCTATAGAGGTGTGGACAAAGGGTTTGTTCCTAATCACGTTACTTGGCATATATTGGTAAGCAGTTCTGTCAAGGATAGGGGCAGTGCAATTCAAATGCTCAGTTATGCTGTTTATGATGGTGCTTTTGCTCCAGTAAACTCCTTGTTAAGTTCCAAGAATCTCCATGTCTGTCATATTTAGTTCACATCACACATCTTGGAGTTGATTAACCTTCATAATATGATGTTGTATAGCTCTTCAGAGATTGAGTTCACTGTTTGAGTCTGTGTTTAATCATGGGAAATAATGTGGATAGACGTGTATGTCCATCGGAGATGGTCAAGAAGTATAGTCTAGTCTGAGTGTTTATGGAGTAAATTGCATGTAAGGGTTAAAAGTGTATTCTTTCGAGAGTTCAGATTCATTGCTGGACTTTGGCAGCAGGATGCTAGGAAAAACTTGACTGATTGTAATGTTCTCGGTAGCTGGAAATGTGTCGGGATAATTGTTAAGGTGATATGTTGAGTGCTATTGTTCTTTTTCAAAGTGTGTAGAATGTAGCTCATGTACTTGTTTTTGTTTTGTGTGTGTATGAAAGACAAATAATGTTTCGATCACATTCACAAGGTTTACTTGAGATGCTAAAGAAACCATATGTCACCAATTCTGGAAGTTTTGTATGTCAAGTCTATGCTTGAAATTCTTGTGTTCTGAGTAGAGATTTAGATTTAGAAATGTCTGGTTAACAGATTTCTTGCATCTTCCATTTAATTGGTGCAGAAACTGGACTTCAATCATATACACAAAACTGATTTTCATATTCTGAATAGTTCAGATTCATGCACACAATAAAGAATATAGATTATTTATATATAAAAAAATGTAGAAAACCTTGAATACATAACATTAGAAGATACAATGTCAAGGTTGATCTCATTTGTCATCTTCAAACCCCAATCCTCTATACCAAATAAATCTACAGATGGGAGTTTTGTTACACGGGCAAATAACAAGGCAGCAAAATAGGCCCCCATATATATGTAAAAAAATGCTTTCATTGAGAGTCGAACTCAAGACCTCCCGCTTACTAAACGGGTGCTCTAACCAACTGAGCTATGAAAGCTTTGCTGTATGACATACATACAATTTTTAATTTTATATTAACTTAATAGACATGGCTTTTTTTCCTGTAAACAGTCACTGAAGAAGTGAAAATGGGAAACTTTTCCTTCAACCAGAGTTTCAAAAAAACAATTAAGCATTACATGTCTACTTGTAATTTCTCAAAAGGCAAAAAATTGAAATCCAATTCATGCATGGATTTTGCTTCTGTGGTTACCAGAACTCTGTCTTTCCCTAGTGCTATGCTATGTGTTTTTTGCATTATGCCATTCTTCACCCTGAACATAACATAACAGAAACCAAACCAAACCATATAAGCCACAGGTTTCTCTTACACGAATAAAAAAGACTATGAAAAGGTCAATGAAGAGAGATCTATATTATCAGACTAACTGGGCAGTTGACATATATATATGTCAACAAACAGCAATCATTCTCAAATCGTTTTCTGTTAAAAACAACAGAATAATTCAAAAGAAAAGAAATAATAACAATTGTCACAAAGAAGATGCTTGACTCCACAGCAGCCAAGGAGTCATTTCATTTTCAAGCATTACCACAAGTAACAATTACATCAATCACTTCTTCACTGTTAAAGCTACTACCTACCTACAACTTAACCAGCAGATGGCAAAAGTTAACAATTCAAAATTCAGTGTTTCATTTCTACTTTTTACCAACTGTTACATGTCCCCGTACTCGTGTTGTTATACCCAACTCATGGAAGGTTATTATTAGTAATACATTCTTAAATAATTAACTAAAATAGAAAGTGAACTCTTATTTTCAGACATTGATTTCAAAAAAGTATGACACTTTTTTTTAAGATGAATGGTCTTAGTACTACTAATAAGACAAAAAAGAAATGGCTAATATAGTATTGAAATGCTATAATTTGGCAACAATTCAGATGACAAACACACCAAATGACTGCAACTTACCAAACCTATAGTTAGAAACATGTCACATTATTTCAATGGCTGTCATCAAACAAATTACCAACCAACTCCAACTTAATATCTATCTGCAAGGCAATTGTTGTGTAAAGAACTCGATTTACAACAACTAAATAGCTAGATTGGAGAAATTGAAACCTTAAATTGATGAAGAAGAAAGGGAAAATATAGAGACGGCCAAGGAGTCTGTTTTTCTATAGTAAATCCGATTCTAAGCTAACAGTATCACCAAAATGCTGAGAACCCCTAGAGAACCTTTTTATGAGCTATTTATGCTCTTGCCATGGATCATGGTGAGCTTGGAGTTGCCACGACGTCCGAACGATCAACAGGACCACTCTGAGAAGATGACAAAAGCCTCAACGGCTCTAATAAACTACCAATAAGAGAAGGCGCGTGGCGAGGAGGTGTGCCAATACCAACACGACACGCAGACCTGAGCTTTAACCATAAACGCACTGTTTCATTAAGAACGTTGCGACTTATTTGAATTTGATATAGCTTGACTCCCAAGCTATCATGACAATGCACCCTTCTTCGAAAAGGCTTGACCTCAAGCTTGTAAATTAGTGAACCAATCAGGGAACTTAGATTTCATGACCGAAGCATCTTTCCAAGTTGCATCCTCCACGTTCGAACAATCCCAATGGATTAAGTACTGAACCACTGTCACATTGTTCCTCTTAGTGAGCCTGGTCTATAAAATGGCATGGGGTTGAAGCTTTAAGAGACCTTCCTCTGTAGTCACAGGTAAGGAATGGAGCAATCTATTCTTGTGGCCCAACTGTTTCTTCAAAAGGGAAACATGGAAGATGGGATGAATTTTGGAACCCTCCGGAAGTTGGAGTTTATAAGCAACAGTACCCATCTTCTCCAGAATCTGATATGGGCCATAGAATCGGGCAGCAACTTTCATGGATTTCCTCAGATTCACAGAACTTTGTCTGTAAGGCTGCAGTTTGAGATACACCTAATCACCAACTTCAAAATGCCTCTCGGTCTTGTGCTTGTCAGCAAAGTGCTTCATTCTCTCTTGTGCTCTCTTGAGATTTTCTTGTAAAAGTTTTGACTGTTCGAGTCTTTGATGCAGAAATGATTCGACAGAATCAACCTTAGAGGCTTCACCAGTAAGACAAAAGAGAGAGGGGGCATGGCCAAAAAGAGCTTGATAAGGAGACATTTTGATAGCAGAATGGTAGCTATAATTATACCAGAATTGGGCAAGAGATAGCCACTTGTGCCAATGTTTTGGAGACTGATGTGTCATGGCTCGCAGGTAGTTTTCCAAACACTGATTCACCCTCTTAGTCTGACCATCTGATTGAGGGTGATAAGCAATAGAGAGGTTTAATTACACCCCCAACTCTTTTAAATAAATCACTCCAAAAGTGGCTAATAAACACTTTATCTCTGTCATAAACTATGGAGTCTGAGAGCCCATGAAGCTTAAATACAGCATCAAAAAAGCAACTTGGCCACAGAAAAAGCAGTATAAGGATGATGCAGGGCTAAAAAATGAGAAAATTTGGTGTACCTGTCCACAATGACTAGTATAGTATCCTTGCCCTCAAATAAAGGCAGCCCTTCTATGTAGTCCATAGAGATATGTTTCCAGGCCATGGTAGAGACAAGGAGACGTTGAAGAAAGCCAGGATATGGGATGCCTTCTGCCTTACACCTTTGAAAGATGTCACATTCTTGTACAAATTTATAGATTTCAGCATTCATGTGAGGCCAGAAAAAATGTTGCTTGATTCTCTTAGTAGTTGCATTTATACCAGAGTGTCCTCTTATAGAAGAACCATGCAAAACCTCCAAAACTTTTGATCTAATGCCATTACTCTTGCCCAGGAAGATCTTATTATGAATAAAAATCATACCTTGCTTGAGTTCATGATCAGGTAGTGACTAGGGAGATAAGGACAATTGGAGCAACAACCCTTCTACTTCAGAATCATCTTGATAGCTACTCAAAACCTCAGAAATCTAAGTAGATGCCAGTGTAGAGATTCCACACAAAGAAGGGTCGGGCACCCTAGATAAGGCATCATCTACCAAGTTATCTCTGCCCTTTTTGTACTCAATAGTGTAATTCAGTCCCATAAGCTTAGCAAGCCATTTATGTTGAAATGAAGTTGTTAATTTCTGCTCCAACATATATTTCAAACTCTGTTGATCAGTTCTAATAATAAAAATGTTATGAGAAATGTAATGTCTCCATTTTTGGATACAAGAGATTAGTGCCAACAACTCTTTTTCATAAGTAGAGAACCCTTTTGATCTCTCACCCAAAGCTCTACTCTTAAAGGCAATGGGGTGTTCCTGTTGCATCAATACACCTCCAATACCATGATCACAGGCATCAGCCTCAATAACAAATGGCAATGAGAGATCTGGTAATTAGAGGACATGTGTGGAAGACATAGCTTTCTTCAAGAGGTCAAAACTGTGCCGAGCCTTAGGAGACCAATGGAAATTGTTGTTCTTCAATAAGTTGGAAAGAGGTCTAGCCAGGACACCATTGTTCTGCACAAATTTTCTATAATAACCAGTTAAGCCTAGAAATCCTCTAAGAGCCTTCAAGGTTTTAGGTTGAGGCCAATTGACCATGGCGTCAATCTTGTGAGGGTTAGTAGCAACACCCTTAGGTGTGATAACATATCCCAGGTACTCTACTTTCTGCTGGCCAAAAGCACATTTGCTAAATTTAGCAAATAGTTGTTCATCCTGTAATCTCTGTAACACTAGCCTCAAATGCACTAAGTGATCAGCCCAAGACTTATTGTAGATTAGTATGTCATCAAAGAAAACTAAAGCAAATTTCCTCAAATAATCTTTCAAGACATCATTCATAAGTGCCTGAAATGTAGAGGGAGCATTTGTCAACTCAAAAGGCATGGCTTTAAACTCATAATGCCCTCTATGTGTCCTGAAAGCAATCTTAAACTCTTCTCCAAGTTTCAATCTAATTTGATTATCCCTGCTCTCAAATCAATCTTAGAGAAATATTGGCTACCTTGGAGTTCATCAAGTAGCTCCTCAATGGTGGGAATGGGAAACTTGTCCTTGATAGTCTGATCATTGAGTTGTCTGTAATCAATACACATCCTCCATGCGCCATCCTTCTTCTTAACTAGCAAGATAGGAAAAGAGTATGGGCTTATACTCTCTTGTATAACCCCATAATCAAACATGTCCTGCACCATAGTTTTAATAATGTTCTTCTGTTGAAAACTATGCATGTAAGGCCTGATAGATGGAGGTTTAGAACCTGGCAATAGGGGAATACCATGGTCATGATTTCTTCTAGGGGGTAGAGAAGTAGGAGGAAGGAAAACTGTCTTGAACTGGTCCAACAGATTATTGAGATCTGCATGATGTTGCACAGGTAGAGGTGAGTCTTCCCCATCAGGAAAAAAAACTGGCCTAAAAAAAGGCTTTGACCTTCCTTAAGCTCCTTGAGAACTTCTGAAATAAAGATCAAATTGCAAGTGTTAGTGGTGTCCACCTCCTGCATGAAAAACCACTCACCATCATGTTTCACAGTGATGGCTCTATTATCATAGCCCAATAGAATTGGTGTTACTGTCCTAAGCTAGTCAACACCTAAAACCATGTCAAAATCACCCAGTGGCATGACTAAAAATGTCCATTCAAACCAGTGACTTCTAATCTTCCCTCTAATAAAACAAGCAGTGTTACAGATCTGCTTACGCCTATTTCCCATTTTTACCAACACATGTTTAGTAGGTTTAAGAGTGAGCCTTAAATGCTTAATAGTCTTCTCATCTAAAAATGACTTTGTTGTCGAGGGTCTACTAATAGAGAGACATTTTGGTCCAAAATCAAGGCAAAGATTCTAATGGAAGCTTGTAGACTAGCCTTACCAATAGAGAATAAGTGTTCAACCTGCAACTGGCATAAGTTATGTTCATCAAGGATATCATTTGAATCCAAGCAATCAGAGGTGAGGTGGTCAATAGGAGGTTCCAATGTGTAGGGAATGGGAAGTTCCTCATCTCTAGAGATCATGAACAATCTGTTTTTGTTGGGGAAAATATGGTCCTTAATGTATCTGGCAGGGCAAGTGAAGCAGAGCCCCCTTTCTTTTTTCTCTTTAATGCTCATATGATGAATTTTTGTATAGGGAGGTTCTTTTTGTGATGAAGAGGGTATTGAGGGTTTCATGGTGGGCTGGGAAGGAGGTGTTGTGTAGGTATTGGTTCTGGGTTTATAGTATGGGTTGGTATTTTGTTTAGGTAGAATTGCTTGTTGATAATGAAAGAGTCTATATTCCTCATGTCGTGCAATGTACATAGCATGAGCAAGAGATTGAGGACTTAATAATTGCACCCCTGACCTGAGAGAAGGTTTCAAACCTCCTATGAAATTGGAGATGAAGTATTCCTCAGTCATGAAAGGATATTTGGTAAGCACCATGATCTTCAATGCACCAAAAGAAGCTTCATAATCTTGCACAGAACCTTTGTTGCAAGTGTTTGAACTCAATCTACAAATCCTCATGTCCAAAGGCCTCAAACTTCCATGTTAAATCAGTGCAAAATATCTCTCACGGAATGATGCCTTTGCCCAGACAATACTCAGCAAACCAAAACTCTATAGGGCCCGAAAAATGGAGGGAAGCTAGTTTGACCTTGTGGTCATCTGGGACATCACAGTACCCAAAATAAATTGTGCATTTACGAATCCAGCCCCGAACATCCCTGCCATCAAACATTGGTAAAGACAGATTAGGCGTCTTAAAATGAGGGTTGGGTGAGGGTGAGTTGTGAGTAAATTGGGTATATGGGTTGAATGAATTGGGCATGTGTTAGGTAGGAATTGGGATAAGAAATTTCGTGGGGATGGTTGTGAAAAGGGAATACCAGTTGGGGAAGGAAATGGAGGAATCTGGAAACCCATAGAAGGAGCATGAGAGCCATGAAATGGTGTCTTAGAAGCAAGGTTTCTACATACTGGGTTTGGGAAAGTGGTTTGTGAGGTTTCATGGGTCCAACTTTGGAGATCTGGGTGAGGTGGTGTGGGAAAATTTGGCTGTTGGGTTCGGGGTGGTTCAGGAATATTGGGTGATTGAGATAGTGGTGAAGATGCAGTAGCTTTACCTTTGAGATTGGGATCTGGAGGTTTGGTACCCATGGCTCGATCTTGCATCAAAATCGTCATACCACGCCTTATTTCTTCTACTCCTTAAATTGATGAAGAAGAAAGGGAAAATACAGAGACGGCCAAGGAAGCTGTTTTTCTACAGTAAATCCGATTCTAAGCTAACAATATCGCCAAAATACATGAGAAACCCTAGAGAGCCTTTCTATGAGCTATTTATGCTCTCACCATGGATCATGGTGAGCCTGGAGTTGCCACGACGTCCGGACGATTAGCAGGACCACTATGGGAAGACGACAAAAGCCTCAACGGCTCTAATAAACTACCAATAAGAGAATGGCGTGTGCGAGGAGGTGTGCCAATACCAGCACGACACGCGAACCTAAGCTTGAACCCAAAATGCACCGTTTCATTAAGAACGTTACGACTTATTTGAATTTGAAATAGCTTGACTCCTGAACTATCATGACAGCAATTTGCTAAACCCAAAACATCGAAAGCGAAAATTTTTAAAATTTTCACTTTCTAGCGATTCTACACAACCAACATCTAGAAGCTTCCAAGGTTATTAATTTCATTTCTGAGTGGAACATTCCAAAATCTCAATTCCCGAACCTCAGAAATGCAGCATTAACGCAAACTAAACAGAGCATTCTAGAGCCAAAAAGTAAGAAAAAAGACTCGCCAACTTCAGTGCGTTGAATCTCATCTGGTTTCCTGTATCATTGATTTGAACTCCATTGGGCCAACATTGTGTTTACCGTTGTACAAAAATTCTAGTGTGATTCTGTTTTTTGCAGCTACTTACTGATGCAAAAGCTACCCGTAGTTTCTAAAAGTTTTGAGATTCACATGCTGTTCTATGAAAGTTTTTTTATGCATCAAGAATAACCACACGGGATTGGATGTCGTACCTATCACAACAAGTCTCAGACTCATGATAGATGATAGAACACAAGTTCAGCAAGCCCGAGGGGAAACTCAGCTGAACCTTTCTTATATAATCCAAGCAACAAAAGATCTTCTGCACATTAGATAACATCGGAGACAGCTAGCAATCTTTTCTTCTAATGCATCTGTAAAGCCTAACATGTTTATGCTTTGCCAGTACCAAGTGCAAAACCTTAGCCATTCAAAAGATGAAAGTGTTTCCGGTGAAGCGGGCTGAATCACTTGCGCTAGCTAGTTACTCCTGTCCAGAGCTATGATATTCTGAAATTTCCCTGTACCAGTTCATCAAATAGATATATGCAAAAGATTCTTTGAAAATTGCTGTGTGAATAGAGGAAAAAAAAAAGGATTCTATGAAAAATGAAAATTGCTCATAAAGGTCTCCTATGCCTATGTTTAACAAGCTATCACGGAACAAGAGATATCATAAAATCATGTCCAGCTCTGCAGCGCTCTAAATATTCAGTATAGAACATACACACTAACCCAGAATGCCATCACAAATTAACTTGGCAATGTTGGTCAACATATGAAAAGCAAAATACCAGAACAGACAGTTTCTTATGGTTCTACTTACTAAGTTCAAGTCTATAACTATTAACTAGGACGAGTTTCATAAAAAGGCATACATTTACAACATATCTTCATATTCTAAAGGTCCTCTGAATCACAATAGCTCTTCTCCTACAACAGTAGCATATTATCACACATAAGGGCTAAAAAAAGTGAGAGAATACAAAATTTACAGACTTCTGCAGCAAGCAGCATCAGGTACACTTCCAAGCACTGGAAGTTGACATAGCTCTGTTCATCCAACCAAGATAGAGAGCCCCATGGAGTTCTTCCACTCTATAATTCTTGTTATATTCCTTCAACACATCATTAACAGCATCAGTTACTGAAGAACTCAACGGGTAAGGACTAAACCCAGCCATCATAAATCTTGCTCGCCACTTTGTGAAAAGTTCGTGCCTCTCCACCCTCTCAATTTCCTCACAAGCTATCATGTTCACGATGTCCCGAGCCACACAGTGTTGCTCTGCACTGATCCGGTGTTTGTCATCTCTCTTGCAAGCCACATCGATCGATTCAAACATGGCTGCATAGTAATCAAGCGTTTCGACAAACCTTTGAAAGAATGGAGCAGTGTTGGTTTTCGATTCTTGCTCAACAAGGGTCACAACCTTGGGTGACAAGCCCTTTACCAGCCTCAGTAAGCGGTCTCTATGATTGTGTTCGGTCACACTTTCATCTGGCATGTGGTGCAAGACGTAAGGGAAGTTCACAGCTAGAGCATATCCAGGTTCAACCCACAGGTTCTCCACTTCAACCTCACAACCAGACATAGCAGCATCATGAAACTGAAATGGAACGTTGTAGGACTCAGCAACCTTTGCAAGCCTTTGCCCAACAATGCTCAGTCCTCCACCCCGAGCATGGGCTGATTGAGTATCATCAACGCCAGTGATGCGGATCAGTGGAGGCCCACCAGGCCGACTCGCAAGGGCCTGGATGAGGAAAGCCCATTGGCTTCCCTGTGCAATCTGGAAGTCGATGATATGGATTCTAGGTTCATTTTCCATGGCTTCCCTAATGACAGCATTTGCAGACATGTATGCGAACTTCCAGTAGGGGCAGACATTATAAAGGATGGTCATGTAAGACATCAATTCAGAGCTTGTTGGTTCTACACATCTCAAGGCTTTGTAGATCTTACTGCCCGAGCGTTCCAATCTAGCTCTAAGCCCTTCCAACATGTAAGCACCCAATCGCTCCATCGGCTCCCCAGTGATTGACACTCTCCGCTCCAGCACATCCATTAAACCCACTGCAATCGATGTATCGGACTCCGACTCCTCAATTGCTTGTGCGCAGAGAATAAGCAGCTGTTTCAAGTCTAACCTAGGGATCATTTGAACAATTTGATTCCATCGCTGACTTGACACGTAATCAGCTTGGTGAAGTGCATTATTGAAGCAGCAACTGCTGCTATCCATGGCTTCTGATTCAGGCCCCAGGAGTGAGATTTCCAATTCCTTCAACTTGTGCCTTAGTTCCACATCATCATCAACAATAGACGACCCACTAGTCGGTGACCCGTAAAGGTTATCCGGTGAATAATGAGGTTCTGAGAGAAATGAGTTGGAACCTTGTGGGGAAAACGGACTCCTGCTGGACGAGATGCTAACAGAAGGGGAATCATACACAACACAATCACCGGTTGCTGTGGATGACTCCAGAGTGAAGAACTGTTCCTTGTAGTTTTTGGAGGAATCACTGCTGATGGGATTGCCAACAGAGAGGCATACATTGTTGTCTATAATTTGGAAATTAGGCAAACAATAGGGCTGAACGTCTTGCACTGGCTGCTGGTACAGCCCACGGATCCCAGCTGAACTCTGGCGTTGCTGAGATGTTTGCATTTAACAAGACACTCAAATTGACTTAG
>JAYMSW010000876.1:0-19087 GCA_036897725.1 Erodium texanum | reverse complement strand
GCTGTTGTGGGGGACCATGAGGCTTCTCAGCTGCTCCCAACTAACCCTTACTCTGCAACCAAAGCTGGAGCTGAAATGCTTGTCATGGCCTATGGTAGGTCATATGGGTTGCCTGTGATAACGACCCGTGGAAACAATGTTTACGGGCCTAATCAATTTCCCGAGAAGTTGATTCCAAAGTTTATCCTCTTGGCCATGAGAGGGCAGACTCTTCCAATCCATGGTGATGGGTCTAATGTCCGGAGCTACCTCTACTGTGAGGATGTTGCTGAGGCTTTTGAAGTCATTCTCCACAAGGGAGAGGTTGGCCATGTTTACAATATTGGGACAAAGAAGGAAAGGAGGGTGATTGATGTAGCCCAAGACATATGCAAGCTTTTCTCGATGAACACAGAGACAAGCATCAAGTTTGTGGAGAACAGACCATTCAATGACCAGAGGTACTTTTTGGATGATCAAAGGCTCAAGACCTTAGGGTGGTCGGAAAGGACCACATGGGAAGAAGGTTTGAAGAAGACCATAGACTGGTACACCCAGAATCCTGATTGGTGGGGCGATGTCTCTGGAGCACTCCTTCCTCATCCAAGAATGCTGATGATGCCCGGTGGCCAGGAAAGACATTTTGATGGGGCCGAAGAGGGGAAAGCTTCATCTGGTGCACTGACTAATACCAGTCAGACCCGTATGGTAGTTCCAGCTTCCAAGACCAGCACTGCCCCTCAAAAACCATCCTTGAAGTTCTTGATCTATGGCAGGACCGGGTGGATTGGTGGCCTACTTGGGAAGATATGTGAGAAGCAAGGGATTCAATATGAGTACGGAAAAGGGCGTCTTCAGGACCGTGCACAGATCTTGGCAGATATTCAGAACATCAAGCCAACTCATGTCTTCAACGCCGCTGGCGTGACTGGGAGGCCCAATGTTGACTGGTGTGAGTCCCATAAGACCGAAACCATCCGAACCAATGTTGCTGGAACCTTGACATTAGCAGATGTCTGCAGAGAGCATGGACTCCTGGTGATTAACTATGCTACAGGATGCATATTCGAGTATGATGCTGCACATCCTGAAGGTTCAGGAATTGGGTTCAAAGAGGAAGATACACCTAACTTCACTGGTTCCTTCTATTCCAAAACCAAAGCTATGGTAAGTTTCTATTATCACATCCTATTTCTCACACTTTCATCAAGAAATTAAAACTTTCAATACTTATTTTGTTTTGTAGACTATATCAGGTGTATCAAATCATTTAGTCTCAAGACCTTGCTTATGTAGAAGCAAGGAAACACCAAACATTTTTTTCATTCTTAAAGAACTTTTTAAGACTCATGCATAGAACATGAACTTCCTTATGTAGAAGAGAGCTTTGAATTTTTTTGACCCCACTTTGAGAGAGGCCCTACAATAGTTGGAAATCTATATATAAAATAAATAAGGAGTGAGGTAATTTGACCTAAGTTTGAGTGTTTGACCAGTTAGACAAGCAAGCTTTGGTTACTAACTTCAAAACTAATGAATTTCTTTGATATTTAATTATAGGTTGAAGAGCTCTTGAAGGAGTATGACAATGTTTGCACCCTCAGAGTCCGAATGCCCATTTCATCCGACCTAAACAACCCGAGGAACTTCATCACGAAGATCAGCCGATACAACAAAGTGGTCAACATCCCCAACAGCATGACCATCTTAGACGAGCTCCTACCCATTTCAGTGGAGATGGCAAAGAGAAACCTGAGAGGCATATGGAACTTCACAAACCCGGGCGTTGTGAGCCACAATGAGATTCTGGAGATGTACAAGAAATATATCAACCCCGAATTCAAGTACACCAACTTCACTCTAGAAGAGCAAGCTAAGGTGATTGTTGCTCCCAGAAGCAACAACGAGTTGGATGCTTCCAAGCTGAAGAAAGAGTTCCCGGAGCTGCTCTCGATCAAGGAGTCGTTGATCAAGAACGTGTTTGAGCCCAACAAGAAGACATGAAAGAGTAAGCGGATTTTGATTAATTTGTAGACTAAGGATTCGATCTTGTTGGGGTTTGCGTTTTAGATATATGTTATGGTTTGTGTTTACGTTCATAAAGTCAGTACTCATCACTCTCTATACCTAATTGTTTAGCTGTTCTAGATTGTGAGGGAGATAGATCTTCATCGTTAGATAAGCTAATATTTAGGGTTCCATTTTTTATTTGTCATCCAGATTGTCATATTTATTGGGTTTTACCATTTCTTTTCCGGACAATAATGCATACGTGTAACTTTAAATTATTTTTTAGAGAAATGCATGTTTAAATCTTTTTTACAAAGCCTTGAAGATGTCTTAAGCTTGGAACATTGAATGTAAAGTTGTACTAAAGGGAATATCTCGGCCTTACCTTAAAGTTGTGAAAGTATTACTATTATTAACCTCTGGATTGATCAAAGTTCCTACTTTAAACGAAAATATCGGTTTTACCTTACTTTAAAGTTGTCAAAGTATGATTAATCTCTGGATTGATCGAAGTTCCAACGAAAATGTCGATTCTACCTTACCTTAAAGTTATCAAAGTAATTGATCGCAGTTCCTACTTCCAATGAAAATGTCGTTCTACCTTACCTTAAAGTTGTCAAAATACTGATTCTACCTTCAAATTGTCAAAATACAATCACCTTTTAGGTTGATCGAAGTTGCTACTTCTAATGAAAGTCTTGGGTTTACTAAAATGCAGATCTCAGACAGGAATTGTTCATGTAACTTTCCTACTAGAAAAACTGTTATTTTCTCATACATAGTTGTGAGTGTTAATTCCAAGTTATTCTCAAAGGTGGCCCAATACGACCACCAAAATTTAAAAAGTGAGAGGCTAAGTATTCACATAGTAGAGAACTGAAGTATATGAAAGACCTATAAATATCTCAAACTCCATGAATTTGAATCTTGATGAAGAAGCATCAGCCGATGAATTCAAATCTCGATGAAGAAGCAGCAGCCAATTCCCTTAGGAACGAGACAACATCGTCTGACGAAGGAAGGGTATAACGGGCATTTGTCCTCGTCCGCCCCACGGCGCAAGAGAAGTAGTTCTTTCCCTTGAGGTCGAGCACGTTCCAGGAGATCTTCTCTGGCGAGGGCCGCCTCCCGCTGCTGGAGCTGTGATTGTTGGCTCTCTTGTCGTGATTGGGCGGTGGCTTCTGTGCCTTGTTGTGAGATGATTTTGATCCGCTCTTGCCAGGTGGCAACTTTGGGGACACTCTTCTCTCTCCTCCTTGAAACTTTGACCCTTCAGCTGGTGCCTTTGTTCTCGGCATGCTTATAGGATCGGTGGGAAGCTCTGGCTCGAAGAATGTGTGCACATCTTCGTCCTACAAGACATGTTAAGGACATCTTGGTCAGTGTTTTTAAGTCAAGACAACAAATCTCACTTAGCTACCTCTAAGTATGTACCATTCTCAACTAATTCCGTACATGTAAAATTTAAGGAAATAACTCTTACCTTTCTCATGAGGGTATTTTTGTTATTTCACCCCAAAATTGACAGAATTGGGGTAAAAAGAGACTAAAAAAACTTGTTGAGTTGTCAAAAACTTTAAAACCTAAGGGTAGTTGGCTGAGAAAGGTGCCTTACATATAACTGAGTGAGATTATCCCTAAAATTTAATATTTCTCAATCACTATATTTTGCAAATTATATGGTTGAGAAATAGTTCTTAATATCATATTTTGGAAAATCTAAACCAGCTTATTAATCATGTACCAAAATGCAGCCTTAGAAATATTTCAAATAACTAGAAGCTTAGAACTCAAAACTCGAACAAACCAAGAGTTCAATGAAATTACCTTCCCTAGAAAATGTCCAACGCACAAGACATAATCAATTGGTGTTGTCATGGATTTACTGTGAACTATCTCTCCCAATATACGGTCAATTGCTGCACCCTGATAAAAATTTGACCATCTCGATATAAGATCTTCACAATGTAATGATGAAGATTCATTCAACTAAAACCAATATAGTTATTTACCTTTGTAACCCCAACAGCTCTAACCTCAACAGATCTGCTACCTTGCACGACATCCACAGAGGCATTAGAAATTGGCCCGGTCCAGAGATGCTGCAACATGTCCCTTGCTTGAAGTCTTCCAAATTCAACATCTACAAATGCAAATAGATGAGAAAGAATGTGCAGTAGAAGTAAATCTTTAGGCCTCTGAGAAATATTAGGGGTTTTGAGATGAGCAAGTACCTGCGTATTTGTAATTCCATACGAGTGAAGTTTCTCGGAGTTCAAAATGTGACCTGGGTGTTCGTTCTGTGAAGTACTCAAAAACATGCTGAGAAATGGCATCAACACAGTCAGTTTTTGTGGGAATGTGGTTTTATAAACAACTATGGGTTAATTGTACAAAACTACCTTTATATATTGTCTACAAGCATAAGACCGAGTAGTTTTGGGATATTTTAAAATTTTAAACTCATGTATAAGTCGTGTGATGAAAAAAAAAAATCGAAATTTTTGATGGTTTATGTTTATTTTGTATGATGGTGAGATGTGGAAATTCATAAGGGTAGTCATGTGTCTATGAAAACCTCAATATGAGTTCATGTGTTATGGGGAATTCGTAAATGTAGCTACGTGCAATTAACCTAACTATTATGGAAACAGTTTAGCACCTTGACACTATCAACCCATTCCATGTTTAAGTGCTCGGGCATGGTGGTCATCCACTCTCCCTTGGTAAGCCGTAGAAACATCCCATTTTCAGCGGCAAGCCACATGTCGTACTCTGCAAAGTTCTGTACAATAATGACTCAATTAAGTTGGATATAACGGGCAAAAATAGAAGAAAAATGAAGTGAAGTTTGGATCGAGTACATCATCTAAGACGGCCCTATCACTCCCACTGAGGACCACAATTGTTGTCTTTGGATCGCTGCAAAGAGCCCTCAAGGACTCTTTCACTTCTGGGTGCAATTTCAGTTCCATTTCTTTTATTTGGTCTCCTCTTCTTCCTGGCGTGTCCACCGGTTCAGTTAATGTCGCGTTGAATCCCTGAAATTTGGAGGAAAAAAACAATTATAAACAAGAGTCAAATGAAACCGGATCTTTACTCACTAAGTTTCACTTATCTCAAATTTAACAATTATGTGAAACTTTTTAAGGGATAATCTACTCAGCTACCCTTAAAAGTTTTTGACAACCCCTTAAATTTTTTAGTCTCAGTTTACCCCAATTCTGTCAAATTTTGGATGTGATGAAAATACCCTCATGAAAGAATAATAATAACTCAAAATAGGGGTATTTTCATCATTTCATATCCAAAATTTGACGGAGTTGTGGTAAAATGAGACTAAAATAGCTTCAGGGGGTTGTCAAGAACATTTTAAACTTAGGGGTAATTAGTTGAGAACGATACATACGTAGGGGTAACTGAGTGAGATTTTCCCTGATTTTAACTCACAAAAAGCACATATTGATCACATTGTTGAAAATGAAATTACCAGTATTTAAGAAATGTTGTCGATTTAAAGGATCATGGGGACAATTGATGAAATTAACAAATGTCATCTATCAGCAATGTTTAAAAAAGGTATCCTACACAACCTTTATAAATTTTTTATATTAAAAATACAAAATCGAGTAAGTCTCAAGATGAGAAACATTGAGTACCAGTATGAGCAACCGATTTTCTGACTGCATATAACGATGTATGGCATCTTTGACTGGGAGCTGGGGCGGGACTTGTTTTGTCCTTAGTTGCGCCTCAACAACAGTATCGTTCAGTTCACTGCAAAATACTCGAGTTATTGATCAATTATTTACTGAAACTATTTGAGAAAAGCATTATGATAAACATATATCATCTGCATATACCTCACAAAAGTTTCTGCCCATTCTTGAGCAGTATGAGTTGTCACATGAACATAGTTATGGCGATGTCGCTTCTCTCTTTCCTCAGGAGACATTTCAAGAGCCTGAAGAATTGAATTTGCTACTTCGGTGATGTTCCATGGGTTCACAAGGATTGCACCAGCCCCCAGAGACTGTGCAGCACCTGCAAACTACAAGTTTGATTGCAAATAATTATTTTGAATCAATTTTTGTTCATGTAAGATGAATTTAAAGTACAATACGGGAAATAAATTTGGGAAATTATAGTTATGAATGTGACCGGAGACCTTCTATGTTTGTAACATCTTCTACAGCAACTATATGTCCAGTAATCGTAATTTTTTTTGTTTAAAGTCTGAAGCTTAACTTGCAGATAGTAATTAAAGACTACATATATTGACTCTTGTAGGTGATTGAGAATTACTTCACTAAGAATGAGGACTCCTTTTTTTGCATTTTGGCAAGCTACAAACTCGTAACTGACAAGATTCATTCCATCTCTCAAAGAGGTCACAAGTGCTATATCTGAAAAAAGAAAAAGTGCAGATAATTATTTTAAAATGAAATCAGCAATACATAAATTTTTCATAACAATTTCACATTTCCGTGAATGCATGTGGCAAGATTATAAAAAAGAAAAGAAAAGTGGGCAGGTTTCCATACCAGTTACCGCATATAGAGCACATAATGCATAAAAGTCAAGGGAACGAT
Source organism: Erodium texanum (assembly GCA_036897725.1). Classification (NCBI taxonomy): domain Eukaryota; kingdom Viridiplantae; phylum Streptophyta; class Magnoliopsida; order Geraniales; family Geraniaceae; genus Erodium; species Erodium texanum. The sequence continues at coordinate 12,506 of JAYMSW010000876.1, read as the reverse complement.
CCTGCAAAACGAGAATTTTTTTTATAAGAAAATGAATCCTCTTAAATAATTAATTGCTTAGAGTTAGCATATGTACACGTCTGATCGTGAAATTGTTACAGATTTATAATTCACTATTTTGCTTTGATAATGTGACAGTGATCCTATTCCCTATGATTTTGTATTTTGGTTAATTTGCAACAACGATACATTGTCACTGAAGAAGTTGCTTCAGCAAGGACATGGCTAGAGCACAGCAAAAATATTACAAGCTATTGAAATTAGATTACATATTGCACAAGATAAAGGCCATTTAGCATGATGATTATTAAGATGTTGGAAGACATACCAGGTGGTGTATTGGAACAGCAGTCAATGATCCAAATCTACCATTAATGCGTCCAACAATTTCATGAACCTGACTTGTAAGTTTTTGATCTGAAACAAAACAAAATAATATAAATTAAATCCACATAGCATCCCACAAAGACAACCAAGCAATAGTTTAAAAACCAGAAGGCTTGTAAGTTAAAGTCTGAAATTTAAACCCGAAAATTTTCTCTTAAGACTTGAACATCATGTAGTTAAAACGAGTATCAGAAAGAAAAAAAAAATCTCTGGGGACTCTTGATTTAAAGTAAATAGCAATTTATTTCACAAAAAATGGAAATAATATGGCAGCATGCACTAACCACTTATACACACTATCAACACTACACAATAAGGTTATAAAGGAGAAGGTAAAGGGATGTTAAGAAGGGTGCATACACTCTGGAACATCTGTTCTAGTTGGCACCGCAATCTGAAGCAGCACAACTTTTTCACGCCACTTAGGATTTTCCTCAAGAAACTTTTCAAATGCCAATATTTTTTGAGGAATTCCTTTTATCATATCAAGCCGATCAACACCTAACATCACCTGCCATGTAACAAAAGTACAATTAGCCCCATAGTTAACTTTTCTAAAGAATATTAGTATTAAAAAAAGGTTCATATCATAAGGCACATTCACATTATAAGATGCAAATTGTAAAAGAAAATTCTGGTGCAATAAAAACATGAAAAAACCCACCTTTCGTCCAGCAAATCTTTCTTTTAGCTCTTTGATGTGATCCTGAACTGTTGTCACCTCTAGTGCTCTTATGAACCGTTCAGAGTCTATCCCAATAGGAAACTGGACACAAACAAAACAGTACAACTGTAAATTCCCGTTATGATTATTATGTAGCTTATTCTAAACTTGTTGTGATGAACAGCTAGTGAAAAGTTCCATATTGAGAATAACTTTGGCAAAGACAACCAAGGCAATAGGTATAATCAGCACAAGGCAAAGCCAAAGTTTGCTTGCTAAACTGATCAAGCACTTGAACTTAGGCCATATGACCAGAGTTCAAGTCCCAGCAACAGTATCTCTAAAGTCTTATTTCTCTCCAACTTCGGTTGGACCTCTTTGATCTCTCACCAACTCTTGTTGGGTCAAGCAGCAAAAATAGATCTCCCTTCTACCTAGGGGTTGGTCTTGAGCCCAAATCTTGATACACTTAAGTAAATGTCGATAAAGAAAAAACTCAAGGCAAAATATACCGCGGCGACTCGAGTCAGCTTCCCTTGATCTTCAACACCTTCAGGTGTACCCTCAAGTCCAAGAATGCGAGTACAAGCACTAACAAAATGCCTTGCATAGTCGTAGGTATGAAAACTGAAAATCAAATCAAAGAATCATACAAGATCAGCAGCAAGATTATGATCTTGTCTGTGTCATACAAGTATACGAATCATACAAGAAAACTTACCCAACAAGATCAGCAGCAAGAACCGCACGCAACAGCTCCGATCTAGATGGAAGTGTTCTATGGATTTCAGATGAAGGAAATGGTGTGTGAAGAAACCAACCAACTTTCATTTTACTGTTGTACTCTTTTAAGCATTTTGGGAGAAACATCAGATGGTAATCATGGCACCACACAACATCACCCTCTTCATAATGCTCATTTACAACATCAGCAAACATTTGATTTGCCTTCTTATATGCATCGAATTGAGACTGGAAACTTCTTGTAGTAGCAAGGCGATCTTCTTGTGGAAGTGGCAGGGGGTGAAAAAAAGGGCATCACAAGGTGTTGCAAGGAAAAGGAGGCCATAAAATGTGGTGGCATTAGCCGTTATAGTACTGATGGACAATCTCTTCATCAAGGAACACAGGAATACACCTCTGCAATATAAAGTGAAATGTGTAGGCCTACCAGTCTTACAAAAACAAGGATTTGTTTATTATACTAAGATTTTGAATTTTGTACCTTTTCTGCTAAAGCTTTGGTAAGAGCCTTCTGTCCTATTTCATCAGGCACATTTACACCAGCCCAACCAATCCACCTAGCCTCAAACTCCTTCACACCTTTGACAAAATAATTGAAATTTCATATTTATTCTCCATTGCAGGTAGAAACAAACTTGACATGTGTACGAAATAATTCACTAACTTGTAGCCTGAAGTTATGACTAGTCTTATATTTCATGGTTAAAATTAGGGTCATTGCTTTAAACTACCCCTTTGAATCGCCCACTTATGAAAAACTACATTTTGGCAAAATATGAACTTTAAACTACCCTTTTGAATCGCCCAATTACAGGAGGTAAAATGCCTTGTCCAGAGAACATAGAATTAGAATATGCTTCTTGACTCAAATAAATCGTGAAAATAAACAAGAAGTTCGGGTCAGAACTGTTTCCAAACAAAAGGGTAGTTTAAAGTTCACATTTTGTCAAAAGGTAGTTTTGTGTATGTGACGATTCAAAAGGGTAGTTTTAAACAATTACCCCATAAAATTAAGCAAATAAATGAATACTGGTATGATGTTATGGATGAAGAATTTAGAATGGGCTAACTTCAGGTATAAAACGCATATACATATCGCTTACCAAGTAGAGCGGTGACTAAACCTCCAGCACTCATTTCCAAGGACCAAACATCTTCGCCTTTCCTAATTGCTGAGACTGGGAGCCTATTAGCCACAACCAACAGTCTTTGCCTGAAAGGCCTTGCTTCTTGCCTTTCATACCCCTCAGCACCCCTTGCAGCCTCGGCCCCTTCCAAGAATTGCTCAACATAGGCCACGTTATCAAGCTCTCTCGAGTGCGGGTCTTGCTCATCAGGGGAGTCATTGGCCTGAGAAGCTTTGTTCCTTTTCTTTAGCTCTCGCTCTCTCAATAGCCGTTCAACACGACCTGGGATGTGGGTGGCATTACCATTATACTTGTTCCCAGGCATATGCTTACTCTAAAGCCCACACTTCAACACCAATTGTAAGTCCTGCATTTTGTATAAGAAGCAAATTAACTTCTGAAGCTACCCAATTTCTTTTCATTGCATTTATGAGTTCTCAAATTGAAAAGGGATAAGAATCTATAGAAAAAATTGCAAACTCAATCAAAACCAATGGGATCCACAAATTTGCACTAGTCAAGAAAAGGGGGTCGCCCCCAATGCCAAAGATATAAAAAAAAAATACTGGACCAACCCCAAAAGCCACAATCACATGAAAAGGCATTCACAGTTTATGAGATCCACATAAACCTGAAAACATGAAATGTAGAACAGGATAAGGATCAAAACCCACCTCAGAAAAATAGTCGAGCAACAGAATCTGCTCCTTGAATCTCTAATCAACGAGGAATTGAAGATTTTCTATTCAAGGCAGGTCTCCAGACTTTCCTCTTATCTTTGAATGAAGAAAAGTCAACTTTTTGTGAAGGGTTAAGGACCAAGAACAGAGAAATAGAGGGGAACTCCAGATTCCCAGTGGTGGAAGAATATCATCATGGTGACAGAAGATGAGGAGGCAACAGAATCCTCGTGTAAGCTTTATAGAGTACATTAAGCGCACAGCCATGCAAGTAAGCAAAAGATTTATGTTAAAAGGGAAAAGAAAAAAATAAATAAAATTAAAATCCCTTTCAAGCAAAACCCAATAACTTAAACGTTGAGTGACAGAGATGCGTATATTAGAATGGTTACAGCCAATACAGTATCATTATCTGCATCTCGTGCGAACTGTAACCTACAATCCAACCCATAAATGGCAGAAAAAAAAAGGATGGATACAATAAATTGTCATGGGAACGGATTTAAACGGATAGCAATTTGCTCCGTATCCATTTTGGTCCCGCGCGTGGGCGAAAACCAAAAATGAAAAATAATTATAGACCAAATGAATAAAAAGTTTACGTTTCTCTTTAATAGACTTTTCTCATATATTTTTTTTCTGTAACTTGTAGTTTCCAAACATTCAATCTATATTTCTCTATCTCAGACCCTCAAATTGTTGCCAATTTTAGGAACCAATCATTACCGATGTTAATAGTTTTGCAGCCCTTAATCCACTCCCGATATTGAGAAAATAAATATTTCAAAAAATTGACAATGTATTTGACTTTTCATAAAAGGCATATTCAGACAATTGACATTATTTTAAGATTAAATAACTTACTGTTTTTGCAAACCTGATATCATATGATCAATTAATTACACAAATTACAATCAATGATTTTAGAATCAGATCAATCAAATTTTGATATGGACGCTTAAATAAGATTATTTAGCTGAAAATTTAGAGTTTTTTTCTTCAAGAAATGACAACTAGATATAATTTTGATGGGTCTATCCGTCTGTGGGAGTGTTACACCTTTGCAAGAAAAAACATAGCTATAAATGTAACCATTGCAGCTTCTCAAATGGGTTTCCAGACAAACAATACACAGTGAAAAATATAGAAACTAAAATAAACTGAAAAGCTTAGTTTCCTTAACAATGCAATGAGTGCAGAAACAGAACATGTATTTGACTTTCCATACTCGTTTTAGAATGAGTATTTGATTTGGTTTTGTGATAAAAGCAATGATTGTGTAGTTAGAACTTTGAAGCAAAGCATAGGGAAGAATCTTAAAGAAGCATGCCCCATGTGACTAAATGAAAGAATTGGCCAATAGATATAGAACAGACACAGAAGTAGACAGAAAAAAACTGGGTTTTTCTATGCAAGTGGAGTTGCTGTTATTGGTATTACTAGTAGGGAGTACTGTGGTGAGATTCTAGAGTGGTACTGTTATGGTAGAGTCGTCAAGTCTACACGCAATCCACAAAATTCTTAATCAACAGTAAGCCATAAAATTTGTCACGCATGCAGGAAATGAAGGTTTGGTACCCACTTCTTGTGGTCCAAAGATTTAGACTCCTCGGCAAGATCACCTGAATGAGCTGATTCTGGGTTTTTTTTTTTCATTAACAAAAAAAACAATAAATTAAAATATAGAGATCTCCAAGATGTAGCAACTAAGTCTAAGTCATGAAGCATGACTAGGAGGGGAAGAGATCTCAAGGGTCTGTGGCTCAAAGGCCCGGAGATCCTTGTAGTGTTCCTTAGTCTAGTCCTTATCAAACAGCCAATATACAAATTTGTCGTCTACTTGCTTTCTGAATGCAGATACTATAATCATTGTATAAGATTATTGTGATTGAAATTGGATTCTGAACGTGGATGTTAGTGTGTGGTATCTGACTGAGACAAGATCCTAACACTTTATTTGATCTCAATGATTATGTTGGTGGATAAAATGAATCAGAAAACGGGCCAAGGGCAAATCATCAGTTGGCTTCATCTCCTTAGGATGAAAGCAACAACTACCTAAACTATGAAGTCTGTGTAACAGTAACATTAGTCATCCCCAATCCTAAACACTTCTCACCCATGCCACATTTTTGACCAACACTACCAAAAAATCGAGGCACTCTAAACGACTTTGCACAGAGAACCAAATTATGTTAAATTCAGAATTCCTATTAATTTCTGACCAAACAACACTTTCTATCAGGACAAAAAAATCAATCTCAACTGATAAGCAAGAAAGATTGCAAAGCAGATGCAATTTTTTTATGTTAACAACTTCAGCCAAAACACAAAATCGAGGAAATGTTAGCCATGAACACACTTCCAATTTCACGAAGAAAAAGAAAAGCAAATCACTCCATTTGATTCTATGCATTCAGTTAAGCACATAATCGATCGATGCAGTGGCAGTAAGCAAAAATGGAGATATCACACGACGAGTGCTTGATCACGCATGAACTCCTTACATAAATCCAATCCTATCACTCACACAGCCAAACAGAAACAGAATCTCCTAGAAATGCAACTCCACACCAAAATCAATCATACACTCCAAACCAGAACAATCAATAAGCATATCCATTCTCATATGAACAGATATAAGCAGAATCTACCATGGAACACAACTGCAGATCAAAATCTGTCACACATTCAAAAATAAAAAACAATCACTCTCACACAAAGCATACAAACAGAATCAGATTCTGCTAGAAACGCAGCTACAGATCAAAATCAACCACACAATCAAAAACCATAACAATCACTAAGCATATCCGTTCTGACATGAACAAATATAAGCAGAATCTACTACAAAACACAACTCCAGATCAAAATCAGTCACACATTCAAAAATCAAAACAATCACTCGGCAGATTCACTCACACAAAGCAAATCCGAAGCAAAAATCAGCAACACATTCAAAAATCAAATCAATAACTCCGCAGATTCATTCTCACACGAACCCAATTCCAGAGCAAAATCATTCACAAGTCGAAACCAGCCCAATCAAGACATAAACCGACGGAGAATAGAAGCCTAACCGGAAACGCCGCCCGCAGCTCACCGCACCGTACGACCTCGATCCCGAGCTCCGAACGACGAGGCTGAAATTACTCAGCAAATGAGACGGCGAAGAAGAAGGAAGAAAGAGAGAGAGAGAGAGAAGCGTGAGATGCTTGTTGTGGAGAGGACGGAGATGGAGAAGAGGAAGAGGCACGGAGACGAGTATTTATAGGGAGAGAGAGAAATTGGCAGACAGCGAGGCTAGCTCACGCTTTTTTGGCGGGTGATGTTAACTTTGGGCGCATCAGCAGCGCCAGAGCTGCACTGTGCTGTGCCTCGTGCCCAATCATTTGGGAGGGAATTTGTACTCGTCTCACTTCTTTCTTATCGATTTAAATTTCTTTTTAAATAATGCACAATTTTTATTTTTAAAATAAATAAGTTGGTTTTAAACCAAAATTGATTAGTGGTTAATTAAGTAAAAGTGACTCATAAACCACGTTGGCTTTTACTCGCAAACTTTAGTCGATTCTGGCGTTTTCTCGTGCAAAGTAAGTTCAATACTTTTGGTATTAGCACTAAGTTATATGTACACATCATTTTTGTTTTGTTTTATTTTTTAAATACACAAAATTTAATATATGAGAGTTTTTTTTTATTGTCCAATATTTGAGAGTTTAAAATCCGATTTTTTATATTCCTCAATTTATGAGCCCGTATTTTTTTCAAAATTGTTATGAAACATTATTTAGAAGTTGCATTTTTCATGAATTTGGTCGTTTATGCATAAGTCCAACCTGCTATAGCTTGTGTATGGAAGGAACAAGGCTCGTATATGAGAAGGATTTTTGTAAACTTCAACGTATATAAAGTTTAGTTTGCTATGATCCACATGTAGACAGGACAAGGCTCACATGCGAGAAAAGTGTTAAAGAAAATTTACGTGAGGAAAAGTGTTGAGATTTGTAATCTTACATCTTAATTGATAAGATTGGCTTTTTAATTTTGAAAGCTTAACTCGATATAAATAACCCGTATCAAACAAAATTTACACAACTTAAATGTCATATAGAAGAATAATAGGTTATGTCATTTTATTCTAATAAATCACATCACACATACAAGATAGGACTACTATCTTTTTATCAAAACTAAAACTTCATCTTTTAACGATAGTTTTATCCTCTTGTTGCATATATAGTCGAGTTTTTGAAGTAGAAAAATCTCGACCTTGGAATATGCTTTTTACTTTAGTTCCATATATCGAACTTACTTAAAAATAAGTTCATCAAAATTCATAACGTTCCAAATAAAATGACTCCTCTTCCATGAATCACAATCCACCTAGCTTTTCTTCTATTTGCAACATCGCTTTTGGTGAAAGGAATGGCCAATAGAATAAACCCAATTTGAACCCTTTATAGATCCACCTAACCTAACCCACCCTTACTCGGTGCTATTGCCTCGACCATCTTGCTAGGATTGCTCAATTTGGCAAAGAGTGATATTGCGTACAAGCACATACAAAAAATAAAATTATAATTAATTTGCACACTACCTTTATATGTATATGTACAATATCCACTAAAAATGTTAAAAATTGTGACACTATTAGGTCTTAAGGTTTATCTTACTTTTCAACTGATACCATTTTCGAGAAGATGCTAAGAAGTGTTGGTTAAAATTATCCATTCCTTTTAGATAGTTTGAGGCATTAGACTCTCATCCCCTCGTGTAATTGTCAGTGTCAAAATAATATCGGTTTGATGATCTAATGATCAAGTGAGTTTATTATCTCTTTTAAGGTTAGGAGACCGAGCTTAGTAGTGATAGATGTGACAGGTGGGGTTGAAGTGTATATATTGTTTTATTTATATTACAATTATGTTTGGGTTATTTTGTGTGTTGTTAGTAGATAGTTATGATGTATTGGTTGTATACTATGATAAAACGTTATGTGAACTATTTTTATTGTATGTTGATCGTATTTGAGATTGTTATGTTCATCGACTCCTATAATATCGTTGTAATGAACGTTCACTTGTTGTTATATATAGTTAAATTGTTTCTTTAAATGTTGTAATATATCTTAGTATATTAATTATATTACCATTATGAACTTATGAGACAAGTACATACTAGAGGTGATGCTAGTATGTTTTAATTATGTATATAGTTTTTAAAATGGTTTTGGTTGTCCTTAAGTTGTATATGTTTTAATACTGTTTTGACCTTATGTGGCCTCGAGGTGACGCTATTCACTTTTTGCAAAAAAGAATTAAAGAAAACAAAATGCATAGACGACAAGGATTATTTTATGGATAATTACAAGGTACAAGTGTTTCATGATTTTAATAAGAGTTAATTATAATAATTAATCAAAGGAGGACAAATGAGATTCGTTCTCTTTATTGTGTAAGTGGGATCCTTTAAAATACGAGCATGCTTTACCCATCGTTTGGTTAGCACGTGAGTTGACAATAGTTTTAATATAGTACCATTATGTTGATGTTTGATTAATGTTGTCTTTACAAAAGGCATGTCAATTCATCACCTCACCACCACTCAAGGTTGGTGGATTCCATATTTCTAATTATATTTATTAAAGATGACAGAAAATTAGGGATTAAAAATTAGACCAAATCAAATAAATGTTTTTGTTTTTAAATTTTGTCACATATATTATATATAAATCATGAAGATATTAGAGTTCTTATCGACAAATTTATCGTATTAGGCAATATAGTGACATTGTAGACTTTGTAATAACATTATAGACTCTAAACTTATTAGGAATAACAATTCTTGCGATCAGTTTTGAATGAGTATCGTTCGCATAACGCTTAACAAAAACTTAAATAATGAATTTGAGTCTTTATATATCGCTTCTAACTTTAAGGTGGATCGGGTCTTAATATGATATTAGAGTCTGGTTTGTCTTCCACTCACGTCCCTCTATGTCACCGTCAATTCGAGCCAATGTCCCACGATCTACGTGCCATGTTCGACGCTCGATTCCGGCTTACATGTGAAGGAGGTGTCAGAGTCTCGTATCGAAGAGGCGTCATTCACAATACCAGCTTAAATAATAAATATGGACCTTTATCTATCCGTTCGATTTTTAAGTGAATCGAACATGAACAACTTTCTCTGTATACTTCTTGTTAGACAGCAGGGTTAATTCCAAGACCAAATCCAAATAAATAGATTAAAAAAAAACACTAGAACTCAAAAGTACAGTTATAAACGATAGAGTAATCTGTTATATGAGATTCAGGCTAAGTCAGACTGGCTTGGAGGGTGCAATCGGACAAGGTTCAGATGGTGTCAAACAAGAGTCGAATGAGCTGAGAAAACAGAGAAGCATGAGGGTTTCGTCGAGACTTGCAGACCTGTTTTCTGAAGACGTTTTTGTTGCCTTGTATAAATAACCGTTTTCAAGATACAACAACAACGACAAGATCAAACTTACCCCTTTTCATCTAGATATCACAAAACCCGAAAGAAGAGGAAAAAACAAGTGATGCTTGATGGGACGATGTGGAGTGAGAGGAATCAATCACATATCGACATATGTTGGATTTTTGGACCCCCACAATCTCAACTACAAGTAGCATGATGAAGATGAATAGTATTTTGATTATCTATTTATTTATTTAATTGTTTGAAGATAAAGTTTCATGCATGCTATGTACGAGAACTTTTCATTGGCTTCAATTCCATGTCGTACACCAAAGGTTTCATGCCACTAATGAGGACGTTGACCACTTATATTGCTATGTCTTTGCCTTTATTGAAAAGCTAGTGCTCTTACAAGATTCTCTAGCACATTTTTGCAGTTCATGCTTTTTATTTGTAGCCATACAATTTTGATGCCTTATGCTCTATTCTAATTTTTTTTTTTGTAATAAAAGCAATGTCAAAGGAGGGGATGAGAAAATTCAAGCTTTTTTTCTTGATTTTTTTTATACATAAAATGATACTTTATTCAACCAGATCCATAATTATTATTACCTATAAGAATATTAGGTATATCGACCTTATGAAACGCACGTCCGGATTAAGGAAAGTATGAGCAGCCTTGTTCTAACCAGGAGACTAAAATGAAAGTGATAATGATGACGAGGAAAGAATGTTACAAAGTAAGTTATGCATTATGTTTCGAATTGAAAGTTTTATTTCAAATTAATTTTGATTGAACATCATGATATAACTGACATCACTATAAATTTATACAGTATAATCATTTCAGCTAGTTAGAATATGTTTCTTGAGCATGGACAAAATTCAATAATGATAGTTGCGAGGGTATAATATATGAATAAAATAGACGGATAATGATAGAAAATTGTCTTTATGTTTCTGGTTGTTTCAAATGATACAAATTGATGTCCTCCATGTTATTACAACTTAATACACCTTACAAACGAAGTTAAATTTGTGATGAAAAGATGATTTTCTCAATAACCGTTTGAAACATGAGAGCATTCATTTTATGTCATTAACCCTATATGTTTATAGAGCAAGTGGCCATAAGATGAGATATTAGTAACAATTTCTGTTATTTTTGGTTAACGGTGAATTAAATTGTAACATGAGAACATTGACCGTTTGAAATATGGAGATGTTGATTTTTTTTACACTGCAATTTTTTTGTATCAAGTGTTGATAAATAGAGATGCCGATTTACTTTAAACCCGAAACATGAAAATATTTTCCAACCATTATCCTTGAAGAAGTTTTGTTGAAAACTTTGCCAAGAAGGAAATGGTGGAAAAAAGGTATAGGAAACACTTTTTCCATTCCTTTTCATAAGAGAAAGGAAAATAAATTAAAAAAAAAAAATTCAATGGGCCATCAAATGCAAAATCCAAAATGGATTGAGAAAAAAAAAGAAGCAAAGAATCACAGGAAACTAAAGAAAAATAAGGCTTTCTTGACTCTAAGGTGTAAAAACATTATCATAGCTTTGTCCTTCTCCCAACCAACAAAACACACAGTTTTGAGAGTGCTACATACACTACACAGTTACATCACATTTTTTTTTCTTTCCTCTATCTTTTTTTTCTCTTTAACCAAACTTTTTTGTCTCACTTTCTAATTACCCAGCCCACCAAACAAAGCTTAACAACATGATTAGGTCGTATTAGGGTAATCTAAACGTGGATCATGAGATCATTAACCTCAACATTCACATGTTTGCACCATCTTTCACGACTTGTTTATTTACTATTAAAAAAGATTGTACGCGTAACTAAGATGATCCAGTGTTCAAATATTAATAGATTGATTTTAAGTTAGGAAGGACATGATCGATTCAGGAAAAGATCGACAGCTGTATTGTTAATAAAAACATGTATATATTAGTATTAACTATTATATTGATTTCAAAAAAAAAACTATTATACTGATTTCAAAAAAAAAAAAAACTATTACACTACCTTTTAAATTTTCTCAATCACCTAACTAAATTAAATTTTCAAATTTCCTCACTTTATTCTACTTTTCTTTTTTGTAGTAAATGACAAAAATACTTTACACCAATTTAAGAAACTCAAGCAAATTTTACTACAGTACTGACATATTTTAGAAAACTTGAAAATTAATAAGTATTTTCAAATTTTTGTAAGTATTTTAATCATTTATTACCAAGATTGAATAAAGTGGATATTTTTTGAAAGTTCATTGTAGTTTTTTTTTTTGAAAAGAAATTGTCGTAATATTATATATCTACGTAATGACATACATAACAACTGATGAAACGATCAGGGCAATAGCCCTCACAAAACCTAGATTCGGTGTGAATGAAATTCCTGCAGTCAGCTTCTCACTGAGCATAGCTCGCGTACCGCTTACAACCAG
>JAYMSW010000875.1:0-19092 GCA_036897725.1 Erodium texanum | reverse complement strand
AACCAAGAGAACCCAAAATGCACAAACCTACTCAATTATCTAAACCAACACAAGAATGACAATAAAGACTGCTTTATGCTCCACTGAAACAAAACAAAACAGAAACACAAAAAAAAAACTTTTTTTGCACACTACCCACCTAAGTTACAGAAAGAAAATCAATAACCATTACTGTATTTACACAATCTTTTATCTTTCAGTTCTGAACACAGTGAATTAGCTGAGATCTCACGAAAATAGAAACTCACAGACGAACACGATACAAGAATCTCACAATTACGACATTAATTTTCAATGTAAAAAGGGCCCAATCAGTCCCAGAAAAGTGAAAGGGGCTTGATGCAAAACCCTAAGCATAGAAATTTGAAGAATACGATCTCAGTTCAGATTGCGATTAAATGAAATTGCAAGCGCAGGGACGTACCTTAAACGAGAAAGAGGCGAGAAAGCTTGCCCAAGCACTGCAGTAACCCGCAAGAAACCTTCAGATGCGAGAGCCGATAGAGAAGATGTGAAGAAGTATCACCAAGCCAGGCTTTACCTTTACATTATCCTTATATTGAATTTCACGAAATTGAATTGGGCCAGTTGGTTGGGCTGTGGGTAAATATGAATTTTGGGCCGTATTTGGGTCCAGTTTATAACGATTGAACTCGGATTGAATACGAGCCCAAACTAATCTGAATGTTTGGGCCCTGTAAAGTCCATATCTTCATGCGATGTCGGCAAGCCCGGCCCCACTAATTTTGTCATCGTCACTTGAGTGGGTCCTACCTTCCAAGTCATATTCATTCTTCTCAGAAGTCAACAACAACAAAAAATTCCCAGAAACTTAGGAAAATATCAGACTTTTGTTCTGAAGGTCCCATTGATTTTATTTCATTGTAGCTTAGCTCGTCTTCCTCGTCTTTGTCAGCGCTCTAAGCGGTCCATAACCAACAAGACGAGGTTCGATTTTGACCTTGTTTTCTTCATGATATCTCAAACCTCGGTGTGGCTCACATTGATCGGTTGCTTTCTATTTGAACGTTGAGCTTGCAAAATCCAATTTTGAGCTCTGAATTTTCATTTTAACCAGTCGGGTAGCTTCGAATCAATGAAGTCAACTGTTTGGCGGTCTTGGTGAGCTCAACCACACTTACCCATTTGCGTTCCAGCTTCATTTTTCTCCTATTCTGAAGTTTGCCTTTTGATTTAATGCTTTTTATGTGAAATTTGAGCTTGTTTGGTTATGAATTGGGTGCCTAGGAACTGGTCTGTGAACTATACTGCTCTGCTCATCATTTTTTGTCTGATAAAAGATATTTTTAGCTGTTTATGATGTAGTAGGAAGAGAGGATTTTGATATGGGTAAAAGGGACATGTCAACTTTTTTCTGGTTATTTGCATTTACTTAGACTTAGTGTTCTTGTAAGCATGCAATGAGTCAATATAATGTGCTGGATTGGATGTAATGAGTTAATGTATTGTACCCCGCTGTTCATTTTTTATCACTGTTTATATGGATCATAATTACTCGTTTTCTTATGTATGGTGCAGTTAAGTAGTTCTAGTTTTTGAGGTTCTGGGGTTCCTCTGAAGAGATGCTTGTTTCTGCTCTTCTAACGTCTTTGATCATAAATACCGTGCTTTGTATTTTATTCTTCACATTTTACTCTATACTGAGGAAGCAACCCAGTAATTATGAAGTTTATATACCACGCCTTCTGGCTGAAGGAAACATTAAATGGAGAAGATCCTTCAACCTAGAAAGGCTTGTCCCTTCCCCTGGTTGGGTAGGGAAGGCATGGAAGCTCTCTGAGGAGGACTTATTGGAGTTCGCAGGCCTCGATGCTGTGGTCTTTATGCGCCTAATAACATTTAGGTAATTCAGTTTCTTCACAAAAAAATTCCCTGATTAAACTTATAATGACTTAAGTTCATGCTAAATGTTTATTTGATTAATGCAGTTTAAGAGTATTTACTTTTGCTGGGGTGATTGGGATCTTTGTTCTCCTTCCAGTGAACTGCTCTGGTGACCAGCTTAAAAATATTGACTTTGGCGATTTCCCAAATAACTCCTTGGATGTATTTACCATATCAAATGTAAAAAGTGGTTCCAGCTGGTAATTAAATTATGTTTTCTTTTAGCATAAGCCAGAATTACTAATACATTATTGGGAAAATTGGAACTGCCATTCTCTACTGAAGTAGGATTTAATTGCAAGCACAGCAAAGCAACCTGACACAGTTGAAGAACTTATTAGTTTGGTCTTTTTGTCAGGTTATGGATTCACTTCTCTGCTGTGTATCTTGTCACGATATTTGTTTGCTATCTACTTTACTATGTAAGTAGAATCTTTATAGACTTATAGTTGTGTGTAGTACTATGATTATGCCTTATAGAGTGATTTATATATCGTTTCAAGTTAAGATATGGAAATGGATGCATTTATGACATCACGAGCCATACAAGAGCATGGGCTACTTTGATATTGATTAATGTTTTTTCCTTGCAGGAATATAATTATATTTCTTCAAAGAGGGTTGCATATTTTCTTTCATCAAAACCTCAGCCACATCATTTTACCATCTTAGTTCGGAATATCCCTGTTTCTGCTGGGAGCAGTGTTAGTGACAGTGTAGATGGCTTCTTTACAACTTATCACCCTTCAACTTATATGTCACATATGGTTGTGCGGCGAACAAACAAACTCTGGGGACTAGTCGTAAGTATCTTGACATTTATTTCCTATTTTTCATGTTGTGATGCTTCCTTTTTCTGATTCTTGGTTTACTACATTTCAACATTCCGTATATTTCAGTTAATGATGGTAGTATTGCCACAGTACAAGATCATGTTTTGTTCTTCTAATATTAAACCCTCTCTTGTGCTTTTATTCTAACTAGCTGTCCTTAAAATTTTCCTAGAATGATGCAAAGAAATTGTCTGAAAGCATTCTTCGCCTGCAATCAGATCCCACTCAACAGATGCATAAGTGGAACAGTTGTTTCAGACTGTTTGGAACCAGGGTTGATCATGTCCATCATTATGAAAGGAAGTTAGAAGACTTAGAGGAGAATGTAAGGTTGCATCAATCAGACTCTTCATTGGAAGGGGAAGTATGTCCTCAGTTGCTCCTATTCTATTTACAAAGTTGCATTTTTACTAACTTTATTATAATGATTTTTATATTTTCAATGGCAAAGGAAGTCCGAGCTGCTTTTGTATCCTTCAACTCCCGTTATGGAGCTGCAAGGGCCTTCCACTTCAGGCAGTCTAATGACCCTACAGACTGGATTACGGAGCAAGCTCCTGAACCTCATGATGTCTATTGGCCTTTCTTTTCTTCATCGTTCATGAGAAGATGGGTTTCCAAGTTGGTGGTGATAGTTTCGTGTATTCTTCTTACAATTTTGTTCCTTGTTCCTGTTGTTGTTGTGCAAGGCCTCACTAACCTCAGTCAGTTGGAGGTTTGGTTTCCCTTCTTGGAAAGTGTTCTAACCATGTAAGTACCTGTTTCAAGTTTTTGAAGTTCTTGCCTCAGAAAACATGGAAACAAATAGGGATCGTTTCAGTCAACTACCCTTAAGTATGCACCATTCTCACCCAACTACCCCCAAGTTTAAAAAGCAGTTGACAACCCCTGAGTTTTTTTAGTTTCAATTTACAACTATTCCATCAAGTTTTTGGTGTGAAATGATGAAAATACCCTTATTTTTCATGGGGTATATTTGTCACTTCACTCTCAAAACTTGACGTAATTGGGTTAAATTTAACAAACAAACAAAAACTTAGGAGGTTGTCATATTTTTTTAAAAAAAACTTAGGGGTATACTTAAGGGTAACTGAGTGAGATTTTCCCAAACAAATATGGTATACGCTGTGTGGCTCAGTAAAATATATTTCTAAAACATTTGACTCAAGTGCACTATACTATATTTGAGCCTTTGTTGGAAATCTGGAAATTGTAGGGTGGAAATTTGGTAGCACCTTAATGTTTTGATATGCAAGACATGTTTTATATTTTAGCTTTCTTCAATATCTTCATGGCGTACAATACCAATCCTAACACGATTTCTTGCAGAACGTTTGTTAGTCAAGTAGTTACCGGATATCTGCCCAGTCTTATTCTTCAGTTCTTTCAAGAAATAGTGCCTCCAGTGATGGAATTCCTTTCATCGATTCAAGGATACATTTCTCACAGTGACATAGAAAATGTTGCATGTGACAAAGTACTTTGGTTCACAGTATGGAACATCTTCTTTGCAACCGTCTTTTCTGGATCGGTTTTGTATCAGGTTTCGATCGTCCTTGATCCCAGAAAAATCCCTTCGAGGCTAGCTGTTTCTGTTCCAGCACAGGTCAGGTTATATACATTTTCTTGCACCAATGTGTAATTACTCGTTCTGTTTTCATTGTATTGACATTATTACTCTATGCTGTAGGCCTCGTTCTTTGTTGCTTATGTTGTGACATCTGGATGGACAAGCGCCTCATCAGAATTATTTCGAGTTTCCCCTCTAATCTGGAGCTTAATGAGAAGACCGTTTGTAGAAAGTACAGATGATGATGAACTTGAAGTTCCCTCTATTCCTTACCATAGTGACATTCCAAGAATTTGTTTCTTTGGACTTCTTGGCATCACATACTTCTTCCTAGCTCCATTGATCCTTCCATTCCTGTTGGTGTATCTATGTCTTGCTTACATCATCTACCGCAACCAGGTCAGCATGCCAGAAAATGACGAAAATGCCATTGACCCTAATCTCACAAAGACTCCATAACTACCCAAAGCATTTTGAATAGATGTAAAAAATACTCATACAGAGCTAAAACCATTAAAAGACAAAAATGACATTTTTGAGACTAGGGTCAAGGGCGTTTTCATCATTTTTACAAAAGGGCAGTAAAACGAATTCGGAACTTAGGTGTAGCTAGGTGTAGTTAACCCCCAAAAAATGGTATCATTTGGACAAGATTGTACTGATGCTTTGTAAATTCTGCCATGCAGTTTTTAAATGTATATACACCCAAGTATGAAACGGCTGGCAAATTTTGGCCTATTGTCCACAATTCGATGATTTTTTCTCTGGTGCTGATGCACGCTATAGCAGTGGGGATCTTTACGGCGAAGAAGCTTTCTCTAGCATCAACATTAGTTTTTCCTCTACCGGTGCTTACTCTTCTATTCAATGAGTACTGCAGAAAACGATTCCTACCCATCTTTAGTGCTCATTCTGCTGAGGTATATGCCTACCTGACACAATATTTTGATACTATTTCTCATGCTTTGCCAATGAAAACTATCAAGAACATGGTGCAATGTCCCAATATGTTGTAATTGTTTTGACAATGAGAATAAAAGTCATTCTTTGAAAAAAAAAATTAGAGAGAATTAAAGAAGCCCATAGAGGTTTACTGAAAGGAGGAACAATATCATGGCTCTCTGCAGAATTGACTTATCAGGATCTCAATCATGCATGAATTACTTAATCTGCATCTTAATAGCTAAAAACGGCATAATACCTGAATTGACTCTTGATATTTGATACACAAAGTTGTATCATACATATTTTTTGAGAACGTGAAGATTTCTCTCCTTGTCATTACTGTCGAATCTGATTTCTTGATTTTGATCATTGCTTTTATGTATGCAGACTTTGATAAAGAAGGATAGGGAAGAAGAAAATGACCCTATGATGCCTGATTTTTTCAATAAACTTGTAACTGTCTATCAAGACCCGGCTTTGGCACCAATTCTTACTCCTCAAATTCAGACATTCTTAACCTGATTGCTAATGGTGGTTGTTAAGTGGTAAGGCCTCGAGTTTTCTTGTGAATGAAGAAAATGAGTGTTGATAGAGTTCTTCAATCCCCAAGAGGGTCGTCATGCTTAAATCAGATTAAACCAAGGTAAATATATTAATTGTTTTAACGAAAAATATGTCTGTGCTGTAGTATTTGTTCTAAACCATGGGAGGGAAAATTACAGAGTGCTACTTGGTGGTAACTTCAAAGAGTAAATAAATACAGCACAAAAAACAAATGTAGGGAATATTAGGCAGCTTCTGTCTCTTTCTCTTTGGCTTTGTGTTCTTAAGTTCTGCAAAAGTACCGACACTACAGAAAAAGGATTAAAACATGAGTGTTGTATTGATAACATTTATCTTATGTTGTTACTAACGATTTAAGGGGAAAATCTATATACTGTTAACTCAGAATGGTACAAACTGTCTCTTTTACTAGATTGATTTCTACAATGCCCGTTCCTTTGTTTATTACATTATAATATTACTTTCTACGTATGTACAAAACATTACTATCATTCATGCTTTTGCTGAGCTTCATTTATTATTTTTATCAGAAGTCAAGTAATCATGATTAAAGGATTTTAATTATATAGGAATATATCAGACAGGTTTTGATTGTGAGCTTCATAAATTTTGAATTGCTGTTCTTTTTGGCATTCAAATGTTGTTGATATGGATCATGTTAATTTCTGCATGATTTAGCCATGAACTTTGAGTTATGCATGCAAGAGTGAACCAAATTATGACAATCTCAGCTATATGATTGATTTCAGATATTGTTCTTCGGTTTTTGGATGTTTCTGACAGTTGGGTTGTTAATACAGTTAAAGCTGCTTATTTGCTGAGGAACCAGGACTAAGTCAAAGGATCATTTGCCTCAGATTTGCTCCCTTCTTGGATACTCCACCTTCAGTGAAAGCGAAATGTCCACACAGTTAGTGATAAGAAAGCCGAACCAAACAAGCAACAAGAACATACCAACAAGCATTAGCGGCCCTCTCAATCTTGCTCACATTCCCTTATAAATCACCCGCCAAAACCTAATCCCAAACACATTCAAAGTTCAAGAAAAACACGAACCTAAAAGACCCAAAAATGGCGAGGAAGAGGATCAGAGGCGGTGAAGGGGAAGAGGAGAGGGACAGTGTCACAATGGGGCAGCTCATGGAGGCCGCGGCCTTGGGAGGGATCAGGAGGGCGAGGAAGAGATACGTAGGGGTGCGCCAGAGGCCCTCAGGGCGTTGGGTTGCTGAGATTAAGGACACGATCCAGAAGATTAGAGTGTGGTTAGGGACATACGACACTGCTGAGGAGGCTGCAAGGGCCTACGATGAAGCAGCGTGCTTGCTTCGTGGGGCCAATACCCGCACAAACTTCTGGCCTTGCCCTCCTTCCTCTCAGTCTCCACCCGCTCTTCCCTCCAAGATCACCAACCTCCTCCTCCTCAGGCTCAGCGCCAGAAACAACGCCTTTGCAGCTGCGCAAGCCTCTCCAATGCCCTACAAGCAAGAAACAGGAGAAATCCAAGAAACCCAGTTCGGTAATTTCCTCAAGAATGCACCTACTGGTACTGATCAGTACATGACTGATTGTTTCGAGTCCAGTTTCAGTGGCACAGGATCAGTGTTTGATGATAGTAACATGAGTACGTGTCTTGATGATCAGTTGAGTAATGAGGGTCTTGATTGGAGCAGAGGGTATGAAGAAACGGAAATGGAGCCTCTAGATTTCAAGTTTGTGGATGCTATTGGATCTCCATTGGAGTGCTCGCCTTTTGAGATTGCAGAAGAGATGGTGGAGTCCATGGAAAAAGACACTTATGGGGAGGAGCCACCTGCCATCAGAGAGGCCATGAAGAGGATGAAGTATGAGAGAAAGTTCTCAGCTTCTCTCTACGCCTTCAATGGCATATCCGAGTGCTTGAGGCTGAAACTCGATCCTGGAACTGGAAGTGCCAAGGGTAAAGGAAAGTGTGATGAGCTATCGAAGCTTAGGGACTGTTTGGCTGTGAATCAAGAAGGAAGAATCAAGATGGAGAAGCAAGAACATGTTCAAATCTCACAAACTGAGTCTTCTGCATCATCTTCTTCATCGTCTTCTTTGAGCAAGGAAGGAGAGAACAATCTCTTTGGAACTCTCTCATTGCCTTTCTTATCTGATCTGTTGTTTAGTGATTGAAGTGATCATCACCAAGATCACACTCTAGTCTCTGTTAGAGGGTAGATTAACCGATATTATTCTTTCACAGTCATAGGATTCGATCAAGTAACTTGCAATAACGCTATAGTCATATAGCCAAAAACATGTATCTTCATGTTCTAATAATGTGTTAGCTCTGAATTGAAGCTCCTTTCATTT
Organism: Erodium texanum; assembly: GCA_036897725.1. Lineage (NCBI taxonomy): Eukaryota > Viridiplantae > Streptophyta > Magnoliopsida > Geraniales > Geraniaceae > Erodium > Erodium texanum. Next base: position 10,941 of record JAYMSW010000875.1, on the reverse strand, counting down.
CCAGAAACTCATGACATTGAAATCTATTAGTAGTAGCTGAACCAGATGATTGTATACTGGGATCTTGTCTGAAATTCATGTTCAGACCCTTAATCATCACAAACCAGCCTGTTCTTGATCCTATTGCTTTATAACAGAAGAATGTAAATTACAGCACAGAACTAAAAATTCAAAACATTTCTCCATTTGGAAAACAACTTTGTACATCAATATAATACTTTGATCCTTCCTTCTTTCTCATGTCTGATCAAAAATCATTGGACCAGTTCTGGTATCTTAAGGTATATACACGTAACAAAATCCCGAGATTCCTCAGGTTTATAAAATGGAGCGAGGTTCATCAGCTGAGGAGTTCTCAATGCTAGACAATCTGCAGCTGAAGTAGAAGACGGCGTTATTCATAGAATCAATGAGCACTACAAAAGAATGCATAATCACCAAAAGAGGCCCTTCCCATAACCTCGAAGACCCGTCTCCATAGCTCAGAGTCTTCACTCGATGCTGAAACAATCCTTCAATGAAAGCCATACCTATGGTGGATCCAAGAAATATCAGCAGACCCACCTGAGTTTGGCCCTTAATCAGCAAACCAGCACGGAGCAAAGCTTGAGGTCCAGAAACATCTTCCAACACACAGATCACAACACCAATGTTACAGATGATAGTGGCATTGGCAAAAACAATGGAGAAAACGAACCCCAATGCCATGGCAGCGTAGACAAGCATGTCTGGAGAAAACCCGGTTACAAAACACGTGCTGGAGATGATGATCAGAAGAACGAAGAACAATGTGACGCAACTGACCATCACCAAGCACGCCCACAAGTAAGTCGAGATAATCCTCTTCCAAATCTTGCAAACCATTGCGTAGAACTTCATGGAATCGAATTGCTTCCTCGCGTAAGTACAATCCACGGTGTAGAGGATCGCGGATTTTGCTAACAACAATGTGATGTACAAAGAGAAGGACACGAACGACGAGAGGGCCATATCTGCAAATCTCTGGCAAGACTGCTTTACAAGAGGCTTTAGAGGGAGACCAGAGGATTTGGCAACTAATAAGAGCCTAATTGTCAGTCTCTTCACCACAGATTCATCAACCAACGCATCTGATAGAAGAACAGCTGATACAGGACAGATTAGAACAACTGCAATCATCATGAAACCCGCCAAATTGAACCTGAGAATCATCACGGTCTCTCTCAAGATCTCCAGAGCACTCATTGAACGGAACTGGTAATGATTAATATTATCACCAGCATTTTCCGATTCTACCTCTAAAGACCTCAAATGGGTCTCCTCAGAATCCATTTCTGGACACGAGATCTCAACAAATTGATCGAAACCCAATTCTCCCACCCAGCTAAATTACGAAACCGCTATATCAAAATCGTTTTTTTTCTCGATCTTCCGAGCGTTACACGAGATGGGTCTTATTGCATTGACACAATGCTACAGTTTCGAAGAAACAGATCTGGCAATTTCAAAAATTGCTAAAGCATCACGAAATCGACGAGGTGAAGTACCTTCTGCGACGGCGGCGACGACGACCTGCGATTGCAGAACCGTAAGCGGCGGAAGAATGAGCAAGCTCAGCCTCAGGCGTGATTGGCCGTAAAATATGAATTGGGCATTTGTTCTGAGCAATCAAAGGAAGCAAGCGATCTCGAACTATTTGCTTTACTATTATTGCAAATATTGTTAAATTATGATTTTATATTTTATCTTAATTTGTCTGTTTTCTGATACAGTACCAATAAAAATCCAATTTTTATACATAAGCAATAAAAAAATTATCATATGATCTGACAAACTAACTCAATGTTACCAACAATGTTTTGATCCCTCGAAAAAATATTTACTGTATAATTGTTCTGTGCACATGCTTAAGCAATGCTACAATGAAATCAACATGAAGCACAAATCAAAAACTCGAATTAAGATTCAGATCATTCTACTGTTAACATTACTAGAGGAAGAAGAAGCAGCTTTAAGCTTATAAACCCCTTCATCATCCTGATCATACCCAAAAAGCATCTTGCTCCAGTTCGTCACTGATCTTTCTCCAATCCTCGAAGGAACTCGATCGCTATCTTCTCCTCCAGAAGCTTCATAGCCATCACTACCAGACTTCAGCAATGGCAAGGGTATGATTCCCCTTTGAGCAGCAACAGATAAACCAGTAAGCCTCCTGATCTCTTCACCTCCCGGAGAAGAGATCCAAAACGGGTGCATATCAGGCGAATCTAAACTGCTCTCAGGCGATGAAGAAGCAACGAAACCAGGTCTTGCTTGGAAGGCGCTTCGGGCCTCGTGTTGCAGAGGAGCTAAGCCTCTTGATGATGTGTCCTCAGCTGGGAGGCGGATTCGCTTGCTGGTTCTCTTTCTGCTGCTGCCTATGCTAGACTCGAGTTCTTTGTTCCTTTTCACTACAGGCTGCAAGGTTTTGGATTTCTTCCTTGCTTGTGCTGCAGCCTTTGTGACTTCTTCTGCATTGAGCCGGGCTAGCGCCCAAGGGCTGATCTTGACGGGTGCAGGGTTCTTTTTCTTGATTGGTTCTTCTCTTACTGCTTTCTTCCCGTACGAGCTCACTGACGCAGTCTCGGGAGGAACAACATCGAACTGAAATGAATCAAAGAATCAAATGAACTTCAAGAAGCATGACTGAAATATTCATACATCAAAAATATTAACAAATAATTCAGGGTTGATTGCATATAGCTATTGTGTACTAATGTCTTTTGCTCATTAACTATCCCTGATATTGAAACATTATATACAATTGCCTGGTAACTCTTTTTTGCCAGAAATGACTAAAATGCCCTTGAAATTGGGGTAAAGGACATTTTCATCATTTTACATCTAATCAAAATGCCTTTGGACGTTTAAAAGTCTTTTGAGATTGCCGTAAAGGGCATTTTCATCATTTTCTGACGAAAAAAGAGCTAATAGCTATCTATAATTAACCTTACAATTAATAAATACCTGATCTTCCACAAAGAGTTGCGGGGGAGTACACCAGGCACCACGGTTGAAAGTATTGAACGAGCTTGCACTGCTTAATCCAGTAAGTGAGCTTGCAGGAGACATCTGAGGACTCTGCTGAACTCCGACTCCTTGCTGTTCTTGCTCCTGCTCCCTCAGAGCTATGATGTAATCGTACGTGCTTATTCCCTGCCACGTCATCATATTAGGAAGAACAAAAGATGCTAAATTACTAATACCCAAATTCTTATAGTACATACCTTCTTTATGAGCAGAATGTGAAAGAAGAAGAGCTGAGAGAGCGGCAGAGTGGCTATCATGGCCAAAACTGTGCATACAGACTGTAACAATGCAGATTTACATATACAACATTAGAGAGCATGTTTAGTAGTAATGATAAAGATAATGGGTTTCTGAAGAGCATAACACGAACCACCACGATAACGAATGGAACTAGTGAGAAACTGCTTCCCAGTTTAGTGGCGATATCCACAGAGAACCGGTTATGTTTAAGGAAACAGCAGGTCAGTACAAGGATTCCAGTAGCCCATTGTAGAATAAGCTGCACTGGTTAAGGCACTGATTAAGGGTATGGTGGATTTGGAGATGAATCTGAATCGAACTTAATGGTTCACTTGAGAAATCGAATGGGAATTCAGATTTTTATGTGCTTACCAAGAGAAGAGCGGAGACCATGAGGGTGAAGAACTTTCTATAGTTTCTTTTGCCTATACAGTTATTGAGCCACTGAAAGATTCAAGCATTAAAAAAAAATCAGATTCGATAAATTATTGAAGAACACGAGAGATTCAACATGGGGAGGTTCTTGCATACCCTGCAATGATGATCAAAACAGTCTACGCATTTGTCACAAACTCTACAGTGCTTGCTGTGCCTGTTGACCTGTAGCAGAACACAATTATCAGTTTAAGTATCAAAGAACATAACAGAGTCAAAAGTTCCTCTTTTAAGTACCTCAACTTCACAAAGACTGCAATAGAACATGCCATCTTCACTTTGTTGTTGCTCAGACTCATCACTTGAACCCGAGCACTTGAAGATAATAGCACAAGGAGAAAGAAGAAAGGCCAGAAGACTTGTAAAACAGGTCGGTGATGCATTTTTCTCCTGAACTTCAGTAGCAGGGTCTTTTGCATCGTGTATTGATGGAGTTGATTCACCGCCTAATTTAGAGCCATTTGGGCCATGCTTATCATTGTCTGGAATGTTCAGGTACTTTTTGGATTTGAAAACTCCCGGGTCAGCAGGATTGGCTCCAGCACACCAAACATAGAGGCCCAACACACATGTAATCTGGAATGAAAATAAATGTTACAGTCTCCAAACTGTAACACAACTGACCTCAAGTGCACATATCATATATTCTCGAGAATCTATATATTCCACGGTGACTGAATTGAGCATTTGCATATCGCATATAAGCTTAACAAGCACACTGCTATATATATATACACTTAAACATGACTGTCTATTGAGTTAATCATTGAATTCGACAGCACTGTAAGCTAATCAAACATTTCCAGATAAAGTGATGATTAGTTGAAAAACTGATTGCATAATATACTCAAACTACATTCTAAACATAGAGAGTCCTAGATTCCTAAATTCTGACAGAAGCTTATTCAGTCATCAAAACACGGGTTTGACAACTGAACTAGGATTAACAGACAGAAATGAAAATCAAAGGTTGTGTTCTTTGACTGAACACAAAGTACATCAATTTTTAATGGATCAAATGTTCATAGAGCATGGAAATGAAATTTTCATCAATGGGTGGCTGCTGAAACAATAAACATTAACCCTTACCACCAGATAAAAGCAAGTGAGAGTATGATAAAAGCTAAGCTTCTATGTGTTTACTGATTGAAATAAGAACTCGAATACACCCCAGAAACTAAGCAAAAACCAGGAATCAGAAAGCAACAAGAGGAGCAAGCACAGATCTCAGTTCTTCAACCAACAAATACACTAAAAGCACACACAAATACGTGTAAAAATGAAATAAAACCTCTGAAATGACCTTACCAGAGGAGTGTAGAGACCCATTGCAATATACTGAAACATCTTGGTACCCACAAAGGGGGCAAAGAAGACATAGAAAGCAAAAGCCAAGGCCAGAAACACAGCAACAGCCACCACCTTCAGAGCCAAAACAAAACTCAAAATTTGAGGTTTAAGCAACAAAAAGACTAAGAAACTGAGAACCCAGAACAAAAAATTACCTGAAGGGGATGGTACGGAAGCTGCCATCCATGCTTCCTCATTTCTCCACTCCGAATGCTGAGGACCCAGAAAGAATCAAAACGAAAAAAGAACAAATTGGGTCCTCTTGTTCTTGTCTATTTCTACTCAAGCTCCGATTTTTCCTTCACTTTCTCTCATTTTCCCGGAAAATGAAGAACATCTACTGGTGGATGCCCCATCCCCCATTAATGCAGAGGTCAGAGAAAATTAGTACCCAGTGACGATTGCCATGAGGAAAAGCTTTGTCTGGTTTCACTCGATCAAAGTAGAAGAAGGGGAGAAATGGTTACTGGGTTTTCTTGGGTTCTGAAAAGGAAAAAAGCTTGCTTTTTTACTTGGCCAGAGAGATTAGTGACTGTACAACACAAGAGGAAGAGAGTCAAATAAAGAGAGGCTACTTGGGTTTTCTCTTTTCATGCCTATAATTACCTACACCAATTTCAAAAACCTCTATTTCCAATTTTTTATCATTTTATCAAAATTTTCTTGTTCTTAGCATAACAGTTTCCTCTCAACAAATAATGTGTCACACAGTGTGTGGCTGCACAAGACAGTTTGTTTGGTTTGTCTGCACTTTCTGCAATTGCCACCAACCCATCATTAATGGCTTCTCCACTGTACTATCAAATATCAATCTTGATAGAGTGAAAAAAGATTGAAAATTCAAATTTGATTACTTCTTTTTTCTGAAGAAATTGAGTTGGGGAGGAGGGAACAAAACAAATTGAGAGGTCTTTACATTCTTCAATGTCATTTCTCCTTTAAAGCTCTTGTACCAATCACTACCTTGTTGTGTGCCATTGCAATGCAATTGGGGGCTCCAATGCCTTGTTACATCAAGAAACCATTACCCAAATAATACCCACTACATTAAATGACCCAATTAAGTTCCTTTTCCTTTTTACCAATCAAAAGTGGAGTGGAGTGGTTGGTTAGTTGGTTGGTTGATGATTCCCATTTGCCTTGAAGAGGATGAGGTTTGGATCTTGTGACCAAATCCATTGGATTTGGTATCTTTATGAGAAGTTGATCCATGTAAATATTTATTTTATTTTAAAGGCTAAATATATATAATAAATGATGAAGATAAGGAGATTGTAGTTTTTTTTTAAATATAACTACCGTCAAATAACTGTATCATTAAAGATACACCTTACAATCATTGAACGTGACTGACATAATCAGTCGGAATTAATACAACTGATCAGATGAATCTCACACAAAACACCAGTTGTAAATAGTGATGTAAATATATGCTTGCAATTGGATTTATTTTGAACTTCTATTTGAAGATATATGGTAATTTCATGGAGTGGTTGTGATTTTGAATTATTGTTTTTTTTGTAAGTTAATCATCTTTTGGCCTAAATATACACTTATTCAAAGTTAGTCAAGTGATTAAAGGGAGTTATTTTTTTTAGCTACCAGATATTGAATTTTGATGGGGACAACAATTGTTATTATTTGTGTTATTTGTAGTTAGTTGTGTATTACCGTTTGTAATCTACAATATTATTACCTTATCTTGTATAATCTAGTTCAATAGATGTTTTTGTATAACTTTGATTTTAATGAATTAGATTAGGATAGTAGAGCTAATTAATCCTGGTTTCAAGCAACAATCATAGACTGAGTGACACAATTTGGTGAGAGATAAAGAATCTTTATTGTTAAGTTCATAATGCTACTCCACTTTGTGTGTGGTTTTTGTATACCAAAATCATAATTAGTGAGGTTTTGTTTTGCTAATTGAGGATGTATACTAGAAAATGAATGTTCAAAAAGTTGGTTATTACTATAATGTAGGGTTTCGGTGGCGTGTGTTTATTACTTAAATCACAAGATTACCCTTTAAAATAAGCCCAAACACTACTTGTACAAACCTAAAGTCAAAAGCCTACCCATACATCACATGCATCTTTATTCTTAATTGAAAAAAATAATAAAAAAATATATATTTTCTTTTTTGCTAGAATAAACAAATATATTTACAATCATGTTTAAACTTTGATCAAAAATCCAATATCATAATATTAGATAGATTGTGTTTTAATGATCTTATTTATCATCCACCATATATCTTTCCTTTGAACCATACATCACCAGAAAATCATCAAAATCAACGGTCACTATGGGCCTTATTGTCGGTCAACGACAAAGCTTAGTTGACCCAAAAGATTCGTGTGTTCTTGTTTTATCTTTTGAACTTATTTATTTATTACTACAGAGGCATTGATTGTTTACGGACCAGTACAGTTTCTGGTCGTCTTGGTTCTCTACAATTCAGATCATCGCACGGTCACGAAAGTCCCACGTCATTCTGTACCATACGATGCAAACTGTTGCTTGACGAAATGGTAATTTTGTCCAGCCATGTAAAAATTGGGTAAATTTACTAACCTAAATTGTGGTTTTATATTTAGAATATTTATTTATCAACTCGTCTAGTTTTCGTTAAAATGATAAACCAGATGGAGAGAACAAAAAATACTAAGTAACAGATATCTCCTCTGATTTTTGAACAATACTTTTTTTTTTTGAAACAGAAAAATACATTTTTCAGTTAATAAAATAAGAGGAGAATATAGTGTCTGAAAATGGAAACAAGAGAATAGAACAGAAAAATGAAGATATTAATTTGCACGACACTCGAGAACTCAGATGTCAGATTCGTATATATAATATACAGAAAAAATAAATATAGTCTATACACTACATATAATATTAATTTTTAAAAGTGTAGTAGGCATGGGTCTCACAGGTTAATCAATCTACCATATAAACAAGTTTATAGCCTTTTGTATGTATTCTCACTTGCGTAATAAATTTGTGACTTTATTGCATATGATTAAAGTGTGCATTAGTAAAATGCATGTATTTTTATATGAATTTTGTACTGATATTATTCTTCAGGTCGACCGTGCTAAATTTAATCGTCGAACTTGTTTGGTACATAATTAAAAGCCATCACATGTTGGTCTAAAGACACATGAATGGAGTCACCAACCTCTTATTTTCTACTTTTATTTATTTCCCATCGAGTGTAGTTGTTCCCTCCACCTTTATTCTCTTCCATCCCCATGAGTCATAATCAGATTTACATGATGTTTGTTCCTGTTTTTTTAAAGGTCAAATCCATTCACTATTAACGATTTGTCTTTTTAAATGTCATCCACAACCCAACACACGATTCATCATCTCAATTAGATAGATCTCACATCAAAAATATAATTACGATTAGATTGTAAATACGAGTCAAAAATAGCTACCATACCCAAAATTGTTTTTTTTATCAGAAGGGGCGACAACCTCAACTAGAATAATATTAATCTTTGGATCAATCTGAAAAAATGAACTCTACTTAGTCACGACTCTCCATACAATTCTTCACCAGTAATAGCTTTGCAAATTGCACCACAAGTTCTTTCTAGCAAATTTGCTCTAGGAATAAACCAAAAATCATCAGATTTTGAACCAGTTGCTGAAAATGTGCAAACGCAAATGAACATAACATTAATAAATCTCAGCAGATACATAAAACCTGCAGTATCAACAATATGACAGAGCACGCCAATTATTAACTGCCAATAGAAAACAACAAAGGTAGGCAGAGATATATCACCAATAAAAGATGAATTCACATTTCTTAAAGCCCAAATTCCAAACATAAAAGCGTTTCCAAGTTCAACTAACACTTTTTTTCCTTATCCTGGATTGTGCAAGAAAAAGGATAATAGGAGAGAGACCAGTTACTACTGTTTCACTTATCAAAACATGACACAAATTAATAGGAAGATCTGAAATTAAAACCATGAAACATAACACGAAACGTGAGAAGTACGATATCTGTTTCACTTCATAGTTGATAATTCCCTGGCCTCTGCATCCACATGAAACTCGGGACAATTACTTGGGACCGATGTCCTTGAGAGCACAGATCTGCTCCTCTCCCATGGAAGACATCACGGTCACAACAAGATCTTTTCCATCAGCAAATCCATCCTTGATCTGCACACAGAGATTGATAAATTAGATTACCACAACCAGTAATCCTAATGTATATGACAAAATTAGTGATCTACACACCAAAGAGAAGAATATATTACATTACCAAAACTAGTAATCCCAAAGTTCATGACAAAATTAGTGATCCTATGTCCTTGCTAAAACTAGTTCCCAAATAAACAATACTGACAAATTCTTAAAACCAATCCACTGTTTACCGATAAATAGACCAAATTGGTAAAAGCTTGGACAAATATAACATACACAAACAACTATATGCCATACAAATCGATAATGAAATGAGTTCATAAAAAGATATAAATTCATGTAAAGGTTATAAATCATCTGGAAGGAACTTTTAACTAACCTGGGTGAGCAGATTGTCATCGGTTGGAAGGCGAAGGTCATCCTTGGTGTTACCATTCTCAGTGAGCAGACTCACCTACAACACATTTAGTTCGATTTAGTGTACAAAATAAGTGTTTAGTAGACAAACAGACAAAAGTGAAAACATTAGGCATACAAATCCATCCTCAGAGATATCAATCAGCTGATAATCAGTACGGTTGACATGAGGAACCTGTAGTACAATAAAAAAAACAACTGGTTAATATACTACAGAAACTAAAGAGCAAACATCATTAAAACATAAATTTAAACAAAACATATGTAGTTAGTGGAGAACACATACATCACAATTGTGGGAGGAGGGCACAATATCCTCAAGCTTCTTGCCATTGAAGATATCAATGGCAACAAAGTGACACTTGGCGTGACCGTGCTTGCCAGTTTTGGAAGTGGAAACCTCAACAACCTGATTTGGAAAAAAAAAGAAAAGCAAACGAGCATATCACATAAACATAATAGTCTAAAAATGTAAAAGTAAACATTCAACAAGTCTTGGTAGTACTTGTTTACATCAAAAAGGAAAAGAGATACAATAAAATAGTAATTCAGTAGACACTCTGTGCAACCATGGTGTCAGTTTCTCGGGAAAATCAATAGATCAGCGAAGTAAATCTCACAAATATGTAGTACATGTAAAAAAGCATCAACTAAAAGTACTAATACTAAAATGAAGACTTAAGCAGATTTTCTCAGTCACCAAACAGGAAATAGACAGGAACCTACCAATAAAGTTTCGCAGATACATATTCTATATAAAGTTTACTAATCCAAAATTTCAACCAATTTTCTAATCAGCAAAAGAGGAAATCTATACATAAGCAAATCAGGAATTCCTGTCGATGCTAGAGCAAAGAAGAACATCAATAAATGGATCGAGTAGCAATCTGTCAACACAAACTGCTTATCAACGTCACGAATGCAAAATCATAGATCGAATCGCCAAACAGATACATATACGGAGACAAAACTAGCAAACAAACAAAAACTGATGAACGATATCGAATGTGGCGAATAAATTACAACAGAAATCAATCGAACACGCAAATGATCTATACCAAACCAGATCCACAGAAAACCTAATCCAGTGCGTAGGAAATCGATGAAAATGAACTGACCTTGCAGGGGCGGTTCTTGATGACAAGGTAACCGTTCTTGCGGATGGTTCCGGCCTGCTGAGGGTAGGTCTTCGAAGCTCCGGCATCGGCCTTGGACTCGAACTGGTGCTCCTCGTCCGACATGGCTGCTGCGCGGCGGAGATTCGAAAGAGAGAAGGAAACG
>JAYMSW010000874.1:0-19097 GCA_036897725.1 Erodium texanum | reverse complement strand
ATAAATAGATGACCCTACCCTAACCTGTGCCCCCAAAAGGACATTTCAGTCATTTCACACCTCTGTTCCATCCTCTCGCCAAAACAAAACCCTCTTAATCCGATGACCCGAGCTTCCCCACATCCGGGTCATCGCCACCCGCTCCAAATCCACCCACGTGGCTGCCTCCCATTAGCTACCTCGTCACGCTAACTCAACGGAACGGCGAGTTAAAAAAATATAGAGAGAGGGGCGCAAAAAAAATAAAAATTCTAGTGAGAGAAAGGGCTCTATAAACACGTTTCTCCAAACAAAATAAACCCTTGTAGAGTTGTTCCCCATCTTATTTTTTCACATCGTAACCTCTTTCTCTCTCTAGATTTTTATTTGTAATCTCCCGAAAATTCCTCGCGTCGCCGACGACTAATCGGAAATCGCCTCCGTTCTCGCCGTCGCCGTCGGCCCTATCCCGTCCACTGCGCCTGTACGTGCCCGCCTGGTATCGCGACCCGAATCCCCAAACGGGCTGTATACCCCATCCAATTCGAGCCCCCGGCGCGTGAGTCTCCGGCGAGTCTGCCTCCCCGACGTTCGCGCCATTGGTGACCTTGCGACCAGCGTCGCCGGTTTTTTCTCTTCCTCTCCCTCTGTCGTCTTCGTCCTTCTTTCTCGTCGAACTCACTCTCTCTGCAACAAGGTGAGAGTCAGTTATATCGGTAATCGGCTTCTCTTCCGGGGCTGATTTAATCAGGTCCACTGTGAGTGGTCGTGGATTTGGGGTGTCTGGTTTTGAATTTAGGGTTCGTTTGGGGCTGTAATGAATATTATTTTCGCGTTTTGGTGTCCGATTTTGGTCTAATTCGTCTCAGGAGTCAGCGATCTGTAGCTTGCTTTGATTGATTCGTTTTGTTCATTTGTTTTTCTCCGGGTGAGTTTTGTGATGCTTATAGTTGAATTTGCTTGAGCTCGTCATTGTTTTTGGGTTCTAACGAGTGTTGAGAGGTTGAGTGTGGTTGAATTGAGTTGTGCCTTAACGCGAGGATGAAATAGTTAGCCAGTTCTGGTCTAGCGCTCATGCATAAGGCTAAATTTGATATAGTAAATGTGCTTTTGAGCGGTTTTTAGAGCATGCGTTTACATTCTTATGGAGTTCCTATTGGGTCTCTTGTGTTTAGCTCATTCTGTTCGGTTTCTCAGAAAATGTAGGAAGAAAATTTGATATGAAGTTCTCCCCATTTATTTTGATTATCAAATTAATAATGGGTTTGGGTGGACATGTTAATTCTTCGCGGGTTTTGAGTTGCTGGTGTTGTGTTTTTTGTTGTTGTTACTGATAGCTTTGAATGAGTGATGCTTGAAATGAACCTTTCCCCCCCTTTCTCTCCTGATGATGGCTAAGGATTGTACTAAAGTATTTTACTATTTGTTACTCAGACCTCGGGAGAGACCCCAGCAGATAGCAGAAGCATTTTGACACCACTTAAATGCTTTCTGTTGGCAAGGCCTCAGGCGAGTATAGTGAAGATATTGAAGTGATTAGATGCTATAGAAGTTCTGTCTGAGAGAAGATGGCATTTTTCAGGAACTATTCAAATGAAACAGTTTCAAACAACGTACTTGAAGAGAAAAGTGAAGGGCAAAAGGATGATATATTTCATGGTTCAGTAGGGAATGAGGACATAGATGTGACTTTGAGCAATAAGGGGCTGGATATGAATATGGATGTTCGGTATGAAAGTGAAGGTGAGCCAGATGGCTCCGGTAGGTTTCGAAGTGAGACAGCTGCTGAAGATGATATTACTTTGACAGAAAATAGTTTGCAGCCTTCTGGAAGGAGAACAGCTGGAGGTGGAAAGTGGGGAGCTTCTTTTTGGAAGGACTGCAACCCAATGGATCCTCGTGGTAGGTCTGGTTCTGGGAAGGACTCAAAAAGTGGGCCTGTCTGTTCATTGGACGGAGAAGAGGGTAGGCTAGATTCAGAAGAAGATGATGGGCAAAAGGATTTAGGAAAGGGTCAAAGGGGCCACTCTGATGTGCCTGCAGAAGAGATGTTGTCAGATGAATACTATGAGCAGGACGGGGAAGAGCAGAGTGACTCAGTGCATTATAGAGGGTTTAACCATTCTGTTGCTTCCAATTCTAGGCCCCAGTCCAAGCCTCTTGCAATGAATAATTATACGTCTAGGAATGCAAGAGCTTCAAATGACAATGATGACAACGATGATTATTATGATGATGACGACGACGATGAAGATGGTAATTTTATTTTTACATTGTTGTTTTTCCTCTTAGAAAGTAGTCAGTGTTGTGTTTGACCAACTAAGACATGGACCTTCAGCATATTTGTTATGAATCACTCTCTTCACTGTGGGAAGTTGGAATCAATTTTTGTTGTCTTACTGGTTGCAGAAGATGACCCTGATGATGTAGACTTTGAGCCTGATTATGATGCTTCAATTGGTCGCACAGCAAACAAGGTTATCACTTTAATATCTTCATATTTATTACATCGAAGCTATAGTCACTAACACTCTTGTGTGCCATCTGACCTTTTTTTAATGCAACATAATTTACATATCAAGTAAACTAGTTTATACTGGCGTCAGTTATCTTCATTTTCTGTACTGTACTTAGTTTAATAGCAGATGTGATTTATTTGAATTGGTTATTCGGCATTTAAATATTCATGGGCTCATAAAATCAGCCAGGTAGCCTTTGCTACGTAGGTATTCAGATCTAAGTATGCAATTTATTAAGTTTGAAATTCTTAAACACCAATAAAAGTGTTTTAACATAAAATCATTCATGTATACAATTCACTCAAGGAGTATAACATTGAGCATCTGGTTTTATTGGTCAGATGCTAACATACTGGATTCCTATTGTATATGCTCGGTAGTTCTTTTCTCTGTTTTTAATTTTCAACTCTGAGAAGGAGAAGAACACTTATTGGGAACTGGTTGTTATGTATTCTTTTAACCATAAGTATAAAAGAAAACATCCTCTTCATCATATTTTGATCAAAATAGATTTTGTATTTAGGTTTATCTTTTATATGAGAAATGGGAACTACTCTTGACACAGCTATAATGCTTTTATGTGCCATCTGATCTTTTTATAATTCAATAATATTAACATATCGAGTAAACTAGTTTATACTGGCATCAGCTATCTTTTTTACTACGTGAGGCACAAATTATACATAGGATCGCTACATAAATTATAAATAAGCAGTAGTATGAATATAATTAGCATATGATGATAGACAGTCTTTACAATTGCTGGAAGATTTTTATGTTGCAATATTCATGTTTGTTTTCTCTGCACAAGATTTTTATGTTGCAATATTCATGTTTGATTTCTGCAGTTTTTGGGTTTTGTCGTGTGAGTTATGTTTCTTTGATTTTTCTTTTTTTGACATAGTTTCTTTGGTTGTTATTTACCTTTTTCTTAATAATATTATACGCGGTACTGTTCCGTATATTTATTTGTTTGTTTTAGCTGCTAATACATCACTCTTCCAATGAGACTAGTCTAAAGACTGGGATGGTGAAGAATCTGATGAAGCAGATGAGAGTGAGGATGATCTAGATATCTTGGATGAAGATGATTCATATTATTCAAAGAAACCTAAGGGCAAGCAAAGAGGCAAAATTGGGCAAAATGTCAAACCTTCTAGAGAACGCAAGCTGCCTTTCCATTCATCTGGTCGACCAAAAAGGTGGAAACCATCATTTGAAGAAGATGAGTCCTCAGCGAAGGAATCTGGAAGTGGCAGTGATGAAGATTCTGGAGGCATGACAAGGAGAGGTGCAAATCTACGCAAAAATAATGGTCAGTCCATGCCAACAAGTAACAGTAGACGAAACAATGAGGTGCGGACTTCTACTAGATCGGTTCGAAAAGTTTCATATGTTGAAAGTGATGAAAGTGAAGAAGCTGATGAGAGCAAAAAGAAGAAGACATCAATGGTACCATTTGCTTTTCATAGTATTAAGTTTCCTGTTCATACTTGTAGAAATAATCTTCATTTTAAGAGTTCTTATCTGGTCGAGATGTTATGTTCTGCAGTAGTAAGTACTTGTTTACATAGACTGGAAACCAGATGAGTTATCCTGGCAACTAAAAAAAGGTAGATGATGTTATCTTAGAGAGTACCGAAATGTCCTGCTTAGCAGGTGGTCTGGGGTCTTCTACATGCTTGAGGTGACATCTAGCAGCACCTTTTCCACCGATGTTATCATTTCGTACTTAAAATCTCTACAACTTGGCTTTTAGTTGTCATGATAAATAAAGTAGATTAAATGCCCAAATTGTGCGACCATATGTTTATCTTAGGTGTATAATGGTGTTGACTTGAAAGACAAACTTGTAGTTGATTTTTAAAGGGTAAATATGCAAGGGCTACCTTAAATAAGGGGCTTGCTATTTTTTATCCTTGTTATCTTTTTGTAGCCTGTCTGTAACTCGTTCTGGCTTACACTGGTAAAAACATACAAGATTTCTAGCATGCATTTACTCCTGGAGTTTTGATCATCCTCATATATTTTCTGTCAATTGTTTAGGAGGATATAGAAGAGGAAGATGGTGAAACAATTGAAAAGGACACAATTGAAAAGATTCTGTGGCATCAGCCAAAGGGAATGGCTGAAGATGCTCGAAGAAACAATAGGTCAACAGAACCTGTTCTGCTGAGCCACTTGTTTGATTCTGAGCCGGATTGGAATGAGGTGGAATTCTTCATAAAATGGAAAGGGCTGTCACATTTGCACTGCCAGTGGAAATCATTCTCCGAATTGCAAAATGTATGTCAATTTATTTATTCCATTTTTGGTACTGGTTATGCATGCATGTCGTAGAGTGCACTAAGTTGCATTAACTGTTCCATTTTTTTCATTTGTTTTCTTTATGTGAGTTTGCAGCTTAGTGGGTTTAAGAAAGTTCTGAATTACACCAAAAAGGTGATGGAGGATGTGAAGTACAGAATGACAGTCTCTCGTGAGGAGGTAATTTATTCCTTTTGCTGTCACAATCAAATTCTTGAAGTTCTGTAGTCTGAACAATTATAGTGGAGCCATAGAATGTATTTTTTAGGTGTCATTTTAATTATGAATACCCGGTTGCATAAACTGGTCACATTCACTACTCAATATGCAGTATAGAAACATTATATTTGCCAGTACCTTTTAATGGTAAATTTTGATGCAAGCTTCAATAACTCCAAGAATGCGTCAATTGCAGATATTTAACTCAAATTAAGCTGGTAAATTGCTGCTGTTTCCAATGGTTTCTTTCATCACTTGCATGAATACCTTTTTGGTGAAACAGAGTTAAAGCAAATGGGTGGTTTAGGACATAGCATCATGTTACTCCCTGAGCACGACATTAAATTCTTGCCAATGTTGTCTTTTCATGCTTGGTGATGCTGTGTTTGATCCTAATGTATTTTTCTATACGGGAGTGTGGCATCTGTAATGATTAAATGGATTTATTATATCTTAGAAAACAGTGAAGGATTTTGCTCAAACTGATGTGATAAAAGTTGTATGTGTAGAAGTTCAAAGAAGGCAAATCCATGTTTTATACACCAGAGTAATCTATTCCTTTATTGGGTTATGCTTCTTATGAGGATGTGAATGCATAGCTTATTTGCTTCTTCAGTGAAACTATTAGCTTATTTTTAGTTTGCTTTCCCCATTATAGATACTGCATTAGTTACCATGTCTTGTAAAATTTCATTCATGTTGAATGTATGTTTCTTAAGGGCTTTTCATCTTCTTTCACATTTCAGATCGAGGTCCATGATGTAAGCAGGGAAATGGATTTGGATCTCATCAAGCAAAATTGCCAGGTTCCAACTTCTCATGTGTTACCTTCTTGGTCATTACCATTTCCATTTAAATCGCCTAAGTTTTAGTGTAAGTTCTCTCTTAGTGATTTTCTGTATTTTTCTTCTAGGTGGAAAGAATAATAGCAGACCGAATTAGTAAAGATAGCTCTGATGCCGTGATTCTGGAGTATTTAGTAAAGTGGCAAGGACTATCATATGCTGAAGCTACCTGGTATATGACTAGACTATTTTTTTTTCTGGCTGATACCATTCCTTAATTTACACCTTACATCTTGTTTTATAAATAGAGTAATAGACTAAAATATAATGATTATATTGCAAGCCTTTGGTACTTATTATTATGGGCTATGTAGTATTTCTGTTTATTCAGTTTTTTTATATGTAATATCTGTTGCGGATCTCTTATGATGGTTAGCAATTGGTGTTACTAGGGAGAAAGATGTAGATATTGCATTTGCTCAAGATGCTATTGATGAATACAAGGTATTTGACACTCTAATTTGTGTTTTTGTTTTTATTTTATTAATTGAAATTTGCACTGAAGTTGTGTATTTAATTGATTGCATGAATACAATGTACTTTGCTATCCATAATCTGTTCTTAACTAGAACAAATATATTTCACAAACTGGAAATCTGGAATGTATGTGTAATGTAGTGTTAATTGACACCTGTCAGATGGTTTACTACTCATGATATGTCATTTACTTATTGCTATTTGATCGAATTAGTTTTCTTGGCATGAGATAGTATACTTTGTGGGATTTTTTTGTCTAACATTATAAGTTAGAAAGAAAAAAGAGAATGAATGACAAATTAATCAAGATATACAACCAGTATCTTGGATTTTGATGTTCGCTAAAACTGAAATTTGCTTTGGAACTCAGGAAAAATGTACAGCTCAAGATCTTAGAATAGTAGTAGAAAAGTAATTACTTTGGTCATATTGTGGCCTCAATTGGTAAAGTTCCGTGCAATGGCTCCAATAGGAAGGAATTCAAACATCTATGACATATATTAGTAGAGTAATATCTAGGTTTTGTTAGACACAAATAGCTGAAGCTAGTGGGAATTCAATTTATAGTTGGTCTCATGTATTAAATGATCTGAAGTACTTCCCTTTGAAATTTAATTAGTCTGACTAGTGACCTATTGAATTCATAAGGTTATTTATCCTATTTTTCAATTTGTCCAGTTACTTGTACTCATGTATTATGAATTCATACTGTTACTATCACATGATCTCCAAAACAGATACCTTTCGCACAATTTAAATTGTGGGTGCCATTTCAAAGTCTAATTTGTATTTGGTGAGCAGGCTCGCGAGGCTGCAATGGCTGTTCAAGGGAAAACAGTAGATCCTCAGCGTAAAAAGAGCAAAGGTCTTCTTTCTCGCTGCAACAAAAATTGTCTATTGGCATAAATTTGTTTTATGCAATCCTTGATCGTCTATTGCATTCAAACATGTAACTTAATTTTATATCTGTTTTGATGTTTAGCAAGTTTACGGAAGCTTGAAGAACAGCCTGAATGGTTGAAGGGGGGAAAACTCCGTGATTATCAACTTGAAGGTTTGAATTTTCTTGTGAATAGGTATAATTTTCTGCTCGTTTGATTTTTTAGAGTATAGGTTTCATTCACTAGAACTGATGTATTGAAATGTCTATGCTTTAATTGTCTCTTTCAAATACAGTTGGAGAAATGATACGAATGTTATTTTAGCTGATGAGATGGGTCTTGGTAAAACTGTTCAGTCAGTTTCCATGCTTGGTTTCCTACAGGTAACCTCTGTTATTCTATGTTCTGATGTAAACCTTGGCCAATTGTTATATTCCTGGCAAATTTATATATTTTTTTCCTGCAGAATGCTCAACAAATTCATGGGCCATTTCTTGTTGTCGTACCTTTATCCACTTTATCAAATTGGGCAAAAGAATTTAGGAAGTGGCTTCCTGACATGAATGTTATCGTGTATGTTGGAACTCGGGCTAGTCGAGAGGTGAATACTACAATTTATTAATTGTACTTTTGTTCTTAAGACCTCAGTTTTATTGTTTCATGTTTATTTAAGTCTAATGAAGCTATAATATTAGATGTAATAATTAGTTCCAGTGATCAAGAGTGCATTGCACAGAACTAGTGATGATGTTCACCCTTATAATGGGTTTGAAAAGTCATAGGGGTCTCTTTTCAGGATGTTGTGCTTTCATATGATCAATATTTGTTATTTCATTTCAAGTATAGTCCTGTCAGTATCACTCGGAAAGGTTTTGATTGATAATTATCGTTCTAAATATCTTTCTTCTTTACGTAGGTCTGTCAGCAACATGAGTTTTATAATGATAAGAAAGTTGGCATGCCTATAAAGTTCAATGCACTACTGACTACGTATGAAGTAGTACTAAAGGATAAGGTTGTTTTGTCCAAGATCAAGTGGAGTTATATGATGGTTGATGAAGCACATAGGTTGAAGAATAGCGAGGCACAGTTGTATACAACACTTCTGGTATGTAATATATTTTCCTCTTAATTCACTCTGTATTTCATGTTTGCATTTGTTAAATTACAGTATCAATGTTTACATGATGTTTTTTTTACTCAGGAATTTAGTACCAAAAACAAGTTGCTCATAACTGGAACTCCATTGCAGAACAGTGTGGAAGAGCTATGGTATTAACTTTTGGTTGAGTTAGTTT
The DNA here is from genome assembly GCA_036897725.1 of Erodium texanum. Lineage (NCBI taxonomy): Eukaryota > Viridiplantae > Streptophyta > Magnoliopsida > Geraniales > Geraniaceae > Erodium > Erodium texanum. The sequence goes on along the minus strand of JAYMSW010000874.1, from coordinate 10,572 downwards.
TGATATTACAGATTTTATTTTTTGCTTGCTTAAGCCATCAAGTGTTTGTTTGGCCTGGCTTCTAGAGCAGTGTACGGGTTGGAGAAACATAACATAGATGAACATGGTTTTGCTTTTGTCCTCTTTTTCACGACGCTTTAGATAAATAAATAAATTCGTCATTGTTTTGTAATTGCTTCTGTGTGAATGATTATACATCTGGTTAACTCTCATGTTGCCCTTTGTTAACTTTACTTTTACGAGACTGGTTGCTTTTGACAATTCTCATTGGGGGCTTTACTGGTTCGGTTTTTGGGACTTGAACCAGGACCTCTTTGTTGAGAGCCGAGTATCTAGACTACAACAGATCGCATGTGAGGGGTAGTGTTGAGGAGTAATAGTCTCACACTGACTAATGAAAAAGAAGGATACATATAAAGGCAATGGCCGAACCCTACTAACAAGATTGATCTTTTAGTTTGTGAGCTTCGAGCATTATATGTAGCCCTATGAATAAGTTTCCATGGTACAAGTTTGTGGGTATGTGGTCGATTTTGTTGCCTCCCTATCTGCTCTCCCGTCCATGTGCAGATGTCTTCCTTGCTATGGCTCACGTGTAGAAGTTTGACTACACATAAGGGGGAGTGTTTAAATCTATTCCTTATTAAGAAAAAAAGATGGCCTTTAAGTTTGAGAGCCAGAGATATGTTATATGTAGCAGAATAAAGAAGATTCCCTCCTTTATGCCACTTCATAACCTCCTACAGATGTTTGGTCAATGATAGTACAGAATGTTACTTTCTAGGATAATCAGGTATCTATCTGCTATTTTAATATTTCACTTACTTTTTACTCCTAGTTTTGATCTCTGTTGATTGTCAGTGAATCCTTCTGACTCAATCAGTGTCATGGGGTTCTTCTCATAGAACATCCTTTTTTTCTTTTCTTTTTCTTTTTTGGGTGGGTTTGTAGTTTTAATTTTTCCACATATTGTTGTGATGACCTTAAATGCTATAAGAACTAAATATTACTTGAGTCATTCAGTCAAGAAAATTGTTATTATTTGTTGCTCTATATTGTGATCTCCTTCAGTATGTTTTCCCGTTAATTGAATCATAGCCTTACTTCATTTATTTTTTTGCCCCAATAGGGCATTGCTTCACTTTCTTGATCCTGACAAGTTCAAGAGTAGAGATGATTTTGTTCATAGTTACAAGAATCTTAGCTCATTCAATGAAATTGAGGTATGAGTTATTGTTTCCCTTGTTCTCCCCATATTAACCATGACAACTTCTGTGCTTAACTTTGTATAACTCTATGTTGTTTGACTTTACCGTCAAGCAAAGCTAAGTTCAGATTGGATGTATGTAGCTTGCTAATCTTCACATGGAATTGAGACCTCACATCCTCCGAAGAGTTATTAAAGATGTGGAGAAGTCATTACCACCAAAAATTGAGCGTATTCTCAGGGTTGAAATGTCCCCTCTGCAGAAACAGTAAGCATTATTTTGGCTTTCTAGTGAAATAGTTTTTGTTATTTCAGTTAATCTGTTAACCATGCAACCCTGCTTGCACTGGTCTAGGTACTATAAGTGGATTTTGGAACGCAATTTTCGTGACTTGAACAAAGGAGTACGTGGGAATCAGGTCAGCATATATTTCTTTCACAGTTCAGATTTGGCTTGTCTTGAGAGGATTTATTTACCAGCAACAGTTTTTCTTGTCTTTCTTTCATTGGTAATTTTATTTCATTTTCAATGTCTGTTATATGGCAGTCATATCAAATTATTCTTAAGAACACATTGTAGAAACAATTAATTTACACTGCTGGAGTTAGTTTTTCACTTTTGGTGTACTTTCTGTTTTATGTTTTGTAAAAATTAGAAATTGACCCATGCCCAAATTCTGTAGGTTTCACTTTTAAATATTGTGGTGGAGTTGAAGAAATGCTGCAACCATCCTTTCTTGTTTGAAAGTGCAGACCATGGTTATGGTGGTGATACGAGCCTTTATGATAGCAGCAAACTGGAAAGAATCATTTGGAGCAGTGGGAAACTAGTTATTCTTGATAAGCTGCTCGTGAGATTGCAGGAGACTGGGCATCGTGTACTCATTTTTTCTCAGGTTTGTTTCTGAAACCATTTGCTGATATATTCTTTTAAGTTTTGACTTGCTACTTAGTCCCAGTATAACTGTATTTGTCAGTGTCACAATATAGATGTCAGTGTTTGAAAAAGCTCATTACTAGGACATATTAGTTTATGAGTCTTATTTGAAACTTATCCTGAGTAGTTCATCTAATTTCTATCCAAAGGTATTATAGAAAAATGGTTGAAGCAATAATTTAAATTTCTAGCGATGGAAACATATTTGAGGCACGGACACTGCATTCCAAGATATTGAGTGCAGTTCTGATTCTTAGGCCATAGCCATTGCAAGTTTGCAACCTGAACTAAGACACTGCACTCCAAGATATTGAGGATGACAGAGCTTAACCAAGCCCATTTCTGGTTGTTATCCTCTGTATTGTGTAACTTGTGTTAAGTTCACATCTTTTGAACTAGTTAGGATATGTCATTCCCAGCCATAATCTGTTGGAATAACACTTCACCACAGGTCACCCGTCACCCAGCTCCATAATCCCTTGAATGAAGCATTTAATAATACACATTTAAATCCTCACATGTTGAGTTTCCTTTGCATCTCGTTTCATCCTTTTTCTTTCCATGGAAATATTGTACTACACTACTAAGCTCACCAAGTACGAATATGAGGAAAGCCTGTTGCGTTGAAGAGCATCTTCTCCTATCTTAAAACTGCACTGGTAGTGAAAAACAGTAAAGCATATTGATGTGGGGGAGTGTCATTTGTCAGTTATTAACATTTGTGCAGTATAATTTCGGTGAACTTGATTTACACTGGCGTACAGAAACTCTAGGTTGCTAGTTTTGCTGATGGGTTCAAGCATATTAATGTGACTAATTCAATATAATATCCTGCAGATGGTTAGAATGTTGGATATACTGGCAGAGTATATGTCACTTCGGGGTTTCCAGTTTCAGAGACTTGATGGTAGTACAAAGGCTGAGCTGCGGCAGCAGGCTATGGATCATTTTAACGCACCTGGAAGCGATGATTTCTGCTTTCTTCTTTCCACTAGAGCTGGTGGCCTAGGCATCAACCTTGCAACTGCTGACACTGTTATCATATTTGATTCAGACTGGAACCCCCAAAATGACTTACAGGTTCTGAACATGATAACCACCTTTTTAATTTATCCTCTATATCATATTCATTGCTCTTAATTGTAGAATATTATTTCAGAACTACATAATTGGGCAGGGCTCCACAACTAAAAGGTCAACCTTAATAGTTGGGTTTGACTCTTCCCTCTATGTGTACCTATTTTTCCCATTTTTGACTATACTTCATGTGTAGAATTGGATTTCTGCACGTGAGTCATAGTAGGAAACACATCTCTGTATGGATTAGACGCCATATGGGGAGGCAAGCGGGCCACATGACCAATTATGTCCACAAGCCTAAATTAACAAGGCTTTAATACCATATAAAACTTCAACATGGTATCTGATTCGTCTTTCAATGACACCTATCTCTATCAACCCTTCATCCAAGCCAAATAGCTCTGTTATCCTTGGTCCACCTGCAACCATTTATCTCTATCTGGTCTGCACGTGAGGGATGTTATCACCACTTAATAAAAATATTGGGACCTCCACCAATTAGCCTGAGCTTTGGGGTTAAATTGAGCTTTAGCACTAATTTTTCTTGACTACTTAATTCCAAAGTCTCAATTACTAGAGAAATAACATCATCTTTTTGTTTTATTATTTATGCATTTACATTTATGCGGACCAGGCAATGAGTAGAGCTCACAGAATTGGACAACAAGAAGTTGTAAACATTTATAGGTTTGTTACAAGCAAAAGTGTGGAGGAAGATATATTGGAGCGAGCAAAGAAAAAGATGGTATACATTTTAAACATCTTAAGATTCATGTTTTTTTGTCCATTATGTGAGGATGTGTTTGTGTGATAATTCATTCATGAAAACACACATACTAAATTGCAATGCCTTGTCCTTTTGAGTTCAGTTTGCTATATATGTCTTCTTATTTTTACTTGTTTCTTGTAGGTTCTTGACCATTTGGTGATCCAAAAACTAAATGCAGAGGGTAGATTGGAGAAGAAAGAAGCAAAGAAAGGAGGGCTTTTTGATAAAGTAAGTGCTGAAAGTATATAATAGTTGTGCTTGTAGCTTTTTCTGCAAAGCATAATTGTGTATATTGAAGTATGCCTTCAGGAACCAATTTGTATTTTGAGTTATTTATCTGAGTCATGTACTTCATTTTCCTTGTATCCTTTCTTTACTCATTCTGCTCAACTATTGTATGAAATATGGGTTTTTGTTGTTGCAGAATGAGTTATCAGCAATTTTAAGATTTGGAGCAGAAGAGCTTTTTAAGGAGGATAGAAATGATGAAGAGAGCAAGAAAAGACTGCAGAGTATGGATATCGATGAAATTCTTGAAAGAGCCGAGAAGGTTGAAGAGAAGGAAGCTGGAGCTGAGGAAGGAAATGAACTGCTTGGTGCTTTCAAGGCAAGAAACCCTTGAGTGTTTCCTGATTTTCTCTATATTAATCTGGGGCAAAGTGACTAAGGATTTACTAAACATCTTAAACTTTTGTTTTGTTTCTTGATTATCTCCAGGTTGCTAACATATGTAGTGCTGAAGATGATGGAAGCTTTTGGAGTCGTTGGATAAAACTAGAAGCTGTAGGCCAAGCTGAGGTGTGAACCTTTAATGATCTTGAGTAAAAATAATGCTTTTTTTTAACCACGTACCTATTATGGATGTAAACTTACTTTGAACATATTCCCTCTCTCCCCAGGAAGCTATTGCTCCCCGTGCTGCAAGAAATATTAAGAGCTATGCTGAGCCTGACCAACCAGAGAGAAGCAGTAAAAGGAAAAAGAAAGAATACGAGCCTCCTGAGAGAGTGCAGAAGCGTCGTAAAGCTGAATGTTCAGTACCCTTAGCACCAATGATTGATGGAGCTTGTGTTCAAGTTAGAGGATGGTCGTATGGGAATTTATCTAAGAGAGATGCTTTACGATTTTCTCGTGCGGTGAGTGTATGGCCTATGTTCTTTATATCAACTGTAATTTGTTTCCACACCAATGATTGAACACATGTTCTTTATGTTGTGATGATTTGGGAATAGTTGGAGTGGTTGTTATGTGTTAGTTCATATTTGCATTTTTCTTACCCGGATGCTTTATTGTAGTTATTTAAAAGCTCTGTTTATAATTTTATCTAGTTTGAAAGAGCATATTTGTTTCAAACACTATCCAAAGTCATTCAAAACTAGAGAATGTGTATCACCTACCCGAGGCTTGGATGGGTGCTATTTTTAGTTCCATTGTCTTATTGTGTACTAGGTTGCAGTTTTTGTTTTATTTATTTGATATGTACATAGTATTAAATCAGATCCAGCAGCTAAAAGAATAGTGGGTGAATGACCATGTGATTCAATTAGAAGATCAAGTTGTGAAAAAAGTTGTATTTCCTTGTAGGTTATGAAATTTGGGACTCAGATTCAAATCAGTTCAATAGTTGCTGAGGTTGGTGGTGTAGTTGCAGCAGCACCACAAGTGGCACAGATAGAGCTTTTTGATGCTCTTGTCGATGGATGTAGCGAGGCAGTAAAAGTAGGAAATCTTGAGCCAAAGGTATGCCTTTTCATGCTATTTTTGTGTTCGCAAAATTTCAAGGGCTTTTGTAATATAAGCCATAATCATTTCCAGGGACCTTTGTTGGATTTTTTTGGTGTTGCTGTGAAAGCTAATGATACTCTCACCCGTGTTCAAGAACTTCAACTTCTAGCTAAACGCATTAGTCGATATGATGATCCTATTGCACAATTCAGAGTGTTGGCGTACCTCAAACCTTCAAATTGGTCCAAGGGTTGTGGCTGGAATATGAGTTTGTTTTTCCTACTCTTATATATACCTTCCTTTTAGGGATAATCTCACTCAGCTACCCCTAAGTATGCACCGTTCTCGACCAACTATTTTAGTTTTTGACAACCCCTTGAGTGTTTTAGTCTCTTATCCCAATTCCATAAACTTTTGGGGTAAAATGAGTAAAAAAACTTGAGGGTGTTGTCAAAAACTTGTTAAACCTAGGGGTAGTTAGTTGAGAATGGTGCATACTTAGGGGTCGCTGAGTGAGATTTCCCGATGTAATATGAGAAATAAATTTATGCTACTTTAACATGCTTTTTCCTCATTTTATTGCTGTTAGTTGATGATGCGAGACTACTTCTGGGAATACACTGCCATGGGTTTGGCAATTGGGAAAAAATAAGGTTAGATGATAGGCTTGGCCTGACAAAGAAGATCGCTCCTGTTGAGCTTCAACACCATGAAACCTTTCTACCCCGTGCTCCAAATTTGAGAGACCGTGCTAATGCACTTCTGGAAATGGTAGGCTATTACTTGCAACCTTACTGCTTAGATTCTATAAACTTGCAAAAATTATTGCTAAACATGCTTTTGTTAATTGTAGGCAATCACTTGCTATCTCTATGTTTAGATCGTCTGAAACTGTCATATATGGAACTTGAAGGACTAGATGTAACATCTTTTATGTTTTATTGATGTTAAATTGGTTTACTATTTGTAGGTTTGTGTAAAAAAGTTGGAAAATAGGTTTTTACAATATGTTGGTTTGTGTGAAACAAGTAGGAAAATAAAGGTAGTTTCAAGTCTTCAAGTTTAATGATTAGATTAACTAACAATCAGGTGAGAGCTGAAAATTGAAGTGAAAACTGAAAACCATGTGTGCCCATTGGATTGTAGTTTTTAACTGCTGAGATGTATCTGAACTGTACTTTGGGACATTAGAAAGTTCCATACTTAAGTTAGGAGACATATCAACTGTTAAAATTGTAATAGAATGGCTATATGTTTAGTTTCCAATTTTGATATCCTATCTTTGGTTTTTACCTGAGTGTTCCAATTTTCATATTACTCCTCCGTCTCAAAATGAATTCCCCGAAGTATGTCTTATTCAGGAATATTTAGATACAATGAATCAAATTGTGGCTCATTCTGAGTTTACTTTTCATTGAAATGAGCCTCTTTTTTGAATCTCATGAATTGATGGTCGCCGGGACTTCATCAGGAACTTGCAGCCACTGGTGAAAAAATTGTAAATTCTAAAGCAGGGCGAAAGGTTTCCAAGAAGGAAAGGGAAAACCTCTTGAATGTCCCGATATCTTACGGTAGGGATCGGAAAGGCAAAACAGGTGCTCCCAGTGTTAAAGCTACTCGGTATGGCGATCGATCTCACAAACCAAACAGAGTCGAACCTCTGGTAAAAGAAGAGGGTGAAATGTCAGACAATGATGAAGTATATGAGCAATTCAAAGAAGTCAAGTGGATGGAATGGTGTGAAGATGTTATGGCTGACCAAATTAAAACCCTGAAGCGCCTTCACCGGCTTCAAACCACCAGCGCCGATCTTCCCAAAGAGAAGGTACACATCTCTATTCCGAATGGGACCGATAAAATCGAATTAAAAATTATTTTATTTTTACCCCTACTCGGTAATTTTCAAAAAATAATAATTGGGAAGTCACATGTGATCAAATTTACCCCTTCCATTAAAAATATATTGTTTACTGTACCAACATGCCATGATTTTTAGAAGACAGTACCAAATTGCAAAAAGTGTAAACCACACTGTCAATTTCCACATGGATCCCTATATCTATATGTAGATATATTAATATCAATGAAATTTCTTAGGTGCTTTCCAAGATAAGGAACTACTTGCAGCTTCTTGGGAGACGGATAGATCATATCGTTGTAGAGCACGAGGAGGAACCTTACAAACAGGAAAGTACGTATATCTCTCCAAAGGGTCGTGTTGGTATATTTTAAATTAAAGTCCATAAACAGTTTCTTAAACTATACTTATTTTACTCGTAGGGATGAATGCACGGTTGTGGAAATATGTCTCCACATTCTCAAACCTATCGGGAGACAAACTTCAAGAGATCTATTACAAGCTCAGACAGGAGCAAGAAGACGAATTGGGAGTAGGGCCCTCGCATTTCAACGGGGACGGCGACCCGTATCATTTCAGAGGGTACAAAAACGAACCGTTTCAGAAGGGTCACGACACGGCAAAATCCGAAGCGTGGAAGCGAAGGAGAAGGGTCGAAACCGATACATATTCCCAAGTTCATCACCCGTCTCAACAACAACAACCCATCGTTAGCGGGGCCCGTATTACCGATCCGAGCTCATTGGGGATTCTCGGGGCTGGGCCGTCCGATAACAGGCGATTTGTTAAACGGGCCCGCCAGATTGGAGTTCCTCCGAGACAAGGGTTTTTGTGAAGTACCAGCCTTTGGTGTCTCCTATGATAAGGAGAGTGGCTGATTGAAGGGTGAAAGGCGAATTAGCTTAGAGAAGAGGTTCATTCAGCCGTGATAAGTTCTTGGGAATTTTTTTTGGTTCATGGGAATAAAGTTTTTCTTTTGCAGATTCCTATTCGATATCCTGACCAAGATTAAGGACTCGTTCGATAGTTAGGAATTGCATCAGTAAGAGGTGGCTTAGGAAGAGACCCAATGAACGAGCTGGAGGTGCGTTCAGTCCTTTGGTAACGTAAATAGTTGAATTAGGAAGGTGTATTTCTCCGTTCAATTGACATAACAAGGGGGGGGGATAATTTTATGTATTATACAGCGAGAAATTGTACATTATCAGTTTTGGGTAAATTTTGTAGTTCCAATATTCTTTTCTCTCCTCTCTCTCAAACTTCGTTCTATAGGAATATTAATTAATGTGTAGATTGCATTTTGGTTAGTAGTTTCATGCTCTAAACAATGTTCATTTCCATGTTAATGTTCTAGTCATCATTGTTAGGAACTCACCATCCTAAAATAGTTCGGTTTTGGCATTTAGATCAAAAGACTATGGATGCTATGAACAGCCTAAACACAGGGACATTGGTGTGTAGTGTTATTTTCTTGTAAGTTTCTATTTTTCTTTGAAATCTAATTTTCCTTAATTTTTGTGTCTTGATTCGACTCTGATTCGGTACTGAGTCTTTAATTTAAAATCTATTTTATTTAAAAACTCTCGGTTTGAATTTGAATCGATGCCAAATATAATACAAGGGATTTGTGGTGAAACACTTTTGTAATTACACTTTTGGATAGGTGCATCCAATTTCATCATCGTGTTTATGTGTAGGAGATAAGCAAGTTAAATAAGTAACTTGTGAATTTTATCAACAACAAAAAAATACCTTGTGAATTTTTAAGCTTACAAGTGAAATGTAAGATTATTGAAATGCTTTGAAACTCCATGAAGCATTCATAAGTTGCAAAGTAGGGGAGTGGAGACATCCAATTCATGTAGATAATAGGATTACATACATGTCCAAGTAACAAGTGAATTTGTAAACTTACTATTTATGGAAACTAATCTTTCTTTCTTTTAAAATATAAATGCAACTAATTTTATTTATCAATCCATAAATATACATAAACAACTTATGAACGATCAGGGCAAGACTTGGCGGGAGTAAATCTTTGCCAACTTCTCACTGAGTATAGCTCGCGTGTTGCATATGACCAGAACTAGACATAAATGAGAGGGCCAATAGCGCATTGTAGTGCACCTAAACCAGACAACGTCTGATACATAAGTCAGATAAAGTCTGACACCTAAATCCAGTTTAAGCCGGTACCAAAAACCAGTCAAAACTGGTACCAAACACAGCCGAAGCTGACACCTTATTACCTAAATACATTAAAAACATGAAATAAAAATGATCCAGATATAGATACGAACCCACGGATCTCGAGCATGCCGTAGGAATTGGGGAGTGCGACGACCGAACCAGCTCCATGGCAAATCTGACTATCCATTCCGAAGCTAGACGGCCAATCAAAACAACCAACGAGTGCCGGACAGGAGGGGCAGTGGATGGGAAATCGATGGACGGTGACGGAAGAGACGACAACAAGACGATAGCTGGACGGTGTCTGCATCGAAAGAGGAGAACAGAGATGGGGGAGAAGGAGAGAGAACTTGAAGGCTTATCTCCCCTTTTAGCAGTGACTGCTTTGCGCGGCTCTAGAGTTTGCGTCTTTAATATTTTGATTTAGCCTGAAGATTATGGAAACTAATTTTAGTTCCCCTGTATTGCTTCGTTCTTGAGAGAGAAAGGAGGACATGTGAGCTGTACAATGAGAGAGATACTGGAAGCAAACAGGTGCTTCATAAATGTCGTGTTGCTTTTCCAGGCAAGACCACAACAACTGAACATATCCTCAGTCGATTTTGATTGTGATGCCCAAAACGCTCTCTCTCTCTCTTCAACACTTCTAGTCAAACTGAACATATCCTCTGGATCACTTGGATTGATGCTCACCTCTATCATTCTTCTTCTCGTGTTGTTTGTTGTTCAACTATTTAGTCGTCTTGTAGGAGGAATAAGACGTTTAAAAAGTATCGGTCATTGTAGGGCGTCAACAAAATGTACCG
>JAYMSW010000873.1:0-19098 GCA_036897725.1 Erodium texanum | reverse complement strand
AATTTGGACTGGCCCATACCATTCAAACGGGCCCCTCTTGGGCCCGCCTCTCTACCATACACTCCTTTCCTCTCCTTCCTTTCTCTGTACTATATGGCCACCATTTCTCTGCGTCCCCTTCTTCTTCCTCCGAATCATCTCTTCCCCTGACACGCAAGGCGACACTCCTGCAACCACCACTACCTCAGGTACCGTTCTGCTTTTCAGCTTACGTTCGTATCTCCAGTTCTGCTTTTTAGCTTTCCATTTTTCAGTTCTATTTATGTCAAGTTTATGCATTAACGGTCTAATTTTTGCGCATCGGTACTTTTGTTTTGCTTCCATGGTTACGTCCGAGCGCCGATTTATCTCAATCAGCTCATATTTCTGTTGGATCTGTACATATTTTCTCTTTTCTTCGTTCCTATCTTTCTAATCCGCGCATGCATTATGCTCCAGTTCTTTTCATTGATGTATGAAATTCAATATGCTGCTACCTTGCTACTTCTGCTGATAGGCGTCGAGTTTTTCAAATTTGTTGTTTTATTTTGCAGAGGTTGCTGAATTGGAGGCGGTTTTGTGATTGTACTACTTCATCTTTCGTTGGGGTTTCACTGTTCTTTCTGATTATAGACAAAATGATGAATTTAGCTTCTTGCTCCTCATCTTCGGAGCTTAGTTTTACCTGCTTTGAGGGGTTGAGATGTGTGAAATCTGCTTCAGATCAGTTTGCTAAAGTTGACTGTCTCACTAGAAAAGGCCGTGTTAGGATAGCTAAGCCTTTTGCTAGAAAGAAGGTGATCTCCAGCCATATAATGCCGGGGCATTTGGAAGGATCCTCTATGAGAAAGAGACGCGTGGAGGAGCCTAGCCAGAAGCTGGAATTCGTGAGGACACTCTTGATTGACAACTACGATAGTTACACTTACAATATTTATCAGGAGCTATCTGTTATCAATGGGGGTACATTCAATACCTCTATCTCTATGCATAACTCCCTTGTCTGCAACACCTCCTCACCTTGATCTTCTTTTTGTCATGTTGGAGTAGCTACTTTTTATATATGTATCTCGCACTTGTGGTCAACAACAAAAAATGCATGAATGAGTACTTTCAAATTTCAAACATTACAATCAGCATATTATTGTTATTTACAGTTAATCAATGAATTGGTATTTTGTGTCTTGCATTGCATACAATATTTATTCTTCTGATAATTACTTAGGTAAGTACAATGAGAAATTTCATGGCATTGCATACACAAAACATGGAAGAATGTTGAATTGGTAATTTACTATTCCGTGTCCCAATTCTTTAACATAAATTGCAACAAATTCAGTGACGCCATTCTGAGTTTGACTTTGTCCACTTTGTTGTTGAACATAATATAAAATCATACTCCCTGTAAACATGATAATACTTTTGAGCTAGCTAGCCATGTAAGGGATTGTGTTTCAGGGACCGGTATCTTTTTTCTTTTTCTTTTTGTGGTCAAGCAATTGGTTGCATGAGAACTTCATGCTTTCTACCTTGTGCAAAAGCTCTATTATTGTGGGCACAGTTTCATGACTGTTGTATTTCATAATACATTTCTCATAGCCTAAGACATTGAAATGAAGTTCTTATTAAGGCTTATATCTGCTTTGATACCTGTGACTTTTGTTCTGTGCCAGTGCCTCCTGTGGTGGTGAGAAATAATGATCTGACATGGCCAGAGATTTGCCATTTATTGTATGAAGAAAATGCATTTGACAATATTGTCATATCACCTGGACCTGGTTCTCCAACTTGTCCAGCTGATATAGGTAAGAGTGACTTTTCAGTTTTCTACTATGTGCATCCTTTATTTCCCAGTGTGAATAGTCAACCTTAAGCTAAATTTATGATGACATCATCTTCTGCATTATAACCAGCATAACTGACATCTAGTTTGTTTGACTTCCTATTAATATTGACATCCCATGTTGCAATGTATTACTGATTGATCATGTCAAATGAAAATGATATAAATGATTTAGCGTGACCATAAGAAGGCTTCAGACCTTACCTTGATGATTTGGTGTTTGGTAGAGTTTGCTTTTTACTGCCATTTTGATTGACAGTCATGCAAATTTTGCACCCTAGGGCTACTCGGTTTCTATATGGGTTCTTTATTTGGATAAGTTTATGTAATATGTTTCAGAACCCATTTGGCTGTTACAGGAATATGTCTTCAGCTGCTGCGTGAGTGTGGAGACATTCCTATTTTGGGTGTTTGCCTAGGACACCAGGTATTTCTTATTTAAATACTAGGACATATTGGTTAACATTATTTCTTTTGCTGTCTTGTTTGTTCCTACTGTTCATTTTTTACTTTTTAAAAATGAGAAAGGAGAGATAATACTCCCTTATTGGTGCTCGGATAAAAAAAAAACATTACCGGTGTGATTCCATCTTCTTCTGAAGTTCGACGAAATTGATAAAAGACATTATTACACTTTGTTTGGTGTGCATCACTTTCTATACTTTTCACTATTCCATATATAAACTTTTGAGGTCATGGTTACCCAATGGAATATTACTTCGCCTAATATAATAACTTGTGTGAGAATACAGGCTTTGGGTTACGTGCATGGTGCTGACATTGTACATGCAGCTGAACCTGTCCATGGACGTTTGAGGTATGTATGGCAGAATGTATATTTAATGGTTGTATACACCTTTTCCTTCAATCAGTCAAATATGCTCTTCTGATAAGAAATTCTGTAACTGGTGAGTTCATTATGTACGAATGATGTTGGTCTGTCTTAAATTCAAGCTCGGTAAACTGTGGCATGAATTATTATATTTTTTCCCCAAAAGGTTCATTATTCATCTGATTCCTATTTAATTAACCTTGTCACTTGTTCTTGGGTTCCTATTTAATTAACCTTGCCACTTGTTCTTTGCAGTGAAATTGAACATAATGGTTGCAGATTGTTTCGTGATATTCCTTCTGGGACAAATTCAGGATTTAAGGTGTGAATCTCTTTATACATGTGGAAAAGGTTTAATTTGTATAGGTTTATTAAATTTAATTTTCAGTGGAAAACTCTCTAGTTATTATGAAGTGGATTTAGTTACTTGGCTTGAACAGTCTGGAAATATCTGTTTTTCTTCTTTTTTCACTCAAACATTTTGCGCTTAACACTATACTTGCAAAAAAGCATGTAAAATGTTGTTTGTGATGTTGATTTTCAGCTCTGATATTGCTCTGCATGAAATGTTTTCAAATTAATCAGCACAGTTATTGTGTTTACTTGTTGTTTGAAATGTACAGACAAACTGCAAGTAAATTTTCTAGTTGATACCTTTTATCTTCTAATCTAAGTGCAGTTACAACTTCCCTCGTAGTTTTGACTTATTTGGAATGTTGGGGACACTGATTGAAGTTGAACTGTAAAGTTGGTTTTACAGCATACATGTACCAATTTGTGTTTATAATAGGGGGCTTATTAGCACCAATATACTAACCTCCTGTAAGTTATGAGTTGGTGTAGGTGGTTCGATATCATTCCCTTGTCGTAGATGCAAACTCACTCCCAAAGGAACTCATACCTATAGCGTGGACCTCTTCCACTGATTCGCTATCTAATCATGATGACCAGAATTCAGATGCATATCAGGGTCGTGCTGAGCATACTGCCCCTATTGATTTTTTTTTGCGGACATCGAAAACTGGAAGGTCATGGGATTTCCGCTGCACTGATGAAATAAGTAGAAGAGTTCTCATGGGCATAATGCATTCTACCAGGCCTCATTATGGTGTGCAGGTGTGTTGCATGAGCATTGTGTTTGTGTTTGTATTGCTTTTTTACTTTACCGCTGTTTCTTAATATGCACCATTGCTTGCTTTCTTTCAATCTTCAGTTTCATCCAGAGAGCATCGCAACCTGTCATGGGAAACAAATTTTCAAGAACTTCAGAGATATAACAGAAAATTATTGGCTGAGATCAAGATCACCGTTTATTAATGGGAGAAATCTTTATTATACAGGTAAACTGGGTAGCTGACATTGCTTTTTTCTGTTGTAGTTGGATGTGTAATGCTTAGCCTGCTATTTTCTCTGAGCGGTAATCTTTTTTTAGCACACATGCAGATGCCTAGTGCTAGTCACCAACTTAGAGATGCCAGAGGTGTGCAGTTGGTAAATAATGCAGATGGCCCACTGTTTGGTGTAACATCTGGAAGTCAGCATTCAATGTGCAGTGGGGAAGAGATAAACTGTTACGGAATCTCAAACATGATGAATCATCCCAATCAACGACATGATGTTAAATTTCTGAAGTTGAAGTGGAGGAAGTTTGATCACTTGGCTACTCAAGTTGGTGGAGCAAAAAATATATTTTGTAAACTGTACGGGGATCATAAGGCCGAGAATACCTTTTGGTTGGATAGTTCCTCAACAGAAAAGGTTTGTTTATTACTCAAAATGAATCTCATTTTTTAAGTACTTCATATACTGACTTCATTGTTCTGATTATGTCTCTTCTTAGTGGTGGGGTGATCACTGATTACTATGCTGACTAATTTACCAATATTCTGCTCTCCCCACATTCACAACAAAACAAGTAGAATATATTTTGGTTTTAACATGCATTGAAGTCTTTCTCTTTCTGCTGCAATATTTGTATCTGGAACACCCTTATCCTATTATGACTTGATTATTTTGTTACACAAGTTTTTGTTTCCTCCTTATAGCATAATTGTTACTTTGATGTTTAGAAAAGAGCGCGCTTTTCGTTTATGGGGGGTAAAGGTGGATCTCTTTGGAAGCAATTGACATTTAGACTGTCAAAGCAGAGGTGTGAATATCATTCCTCTTTCTCAATTTAATAATTGTTGTTTATAGTAAAGGGATAAGTACAAATACATACCCTCTTCGACCTTTCATTTGCAATAACTCCCCGTGATCGACCTTTTGTGCCAATACCTCACCCAAGATGACCTTCTCGTTGCAAAAACTCCCTATAGTAAACAA
This sequence comes from Erodium texanum, assembly GCA_036897725.1. NCBI lineage: Eukaryota > Viridiplantae > Streptophyta > Magnoliopsida > Geraniales > Geraniaceae > Erodium > Erodium texanum. Next base: position 14,119 of record JAYMSW010000873.1, on the reverse strand, counting down.
GTATAAGTTTCTTTGCCACATTGTAAAAAAAGTTTCTTTGCCTGTGAATTTCAAAAAATCTTGTTCCCAACTGTCTTTTTCAAGGGAGTGCCCTTTCTATGAAATTTTATTCAGTTAAATTGAGTGTATCTGTTATGTGGTTCGCTCATTCCAGGGAAAAATAATAAATTTTATTTATTTGTTCGTTTGTAATAGAAGTGGAGGTGATCTATCCATTGAAGATGCTCAAGGTGCTACCAGAAACAAATTTTTGGAAAAAGGTTTCTTTGATTTCTTGAACAAGGTATTCAATGAATGTTTTTTTCCTTCATAATTGAATGCTTTACACACTGGTGCATCTGCATCTAGCTTAAAATGAAACTTCACCAAAATAAGCCTTCACGATATTATATGTAGCATGGTGATATGGGCTCATTAATTTGGAAGGTGTATCCTTTGTCTCTCTAGAAGTGTTCTGTGGAACACAAGTCTTTGAAACTATCAGGCCCTTATCGGCATCATTCGTTCATTCTGTAACATACTTTTGATTTGTTACAGATACATGAGTATTTATTATTGTTTGATCTCTCTGCTAGGAGCTTCAATCATTTCATTATGAAGAAGAAGATTTTGAAGGACTGCCTTTTGACTTTTATGGTGGATATATCGGTTACATCGGGTAGGTGGCATGAAGTTGGTTCTATTGTTTTAGCCTATGAAACACTGTCCATATTATGCATATAAGATTTCAAAAAAATAAAACTCAGTTGATGATGTTTCCATTCCTGCTAGGAATTTAACTTTCCTCACTACATTATTTTCTTTTGTTCTCTTTGCTTATGGCAAGATTCCCATATTTGTGGATGAGTCTTTCATTAAATTTTATGAGTGCATATGAAACAGGGACAGGCAATTCATGGCATGTGCAATGCCATTCTTTAAATAAATGAATCAGATCTTCATAGGTGGCCTAATATGGATTTTCTTGGGATTCAGGTATAGCCTTAAAGTTGAATGTGGTTCAGTATCTAATCGTCACAGTTCCAGGACACCAGATGCTTGCCTTTTCTTTGCCGATAACATGGTGGTTATTGATCATTGTAACGATGATGTTTATATAATGTCTGTACATGAAGGACACATTACTACTCCTTGGTTAGATGACATTGAACAGAAACTTCTCAGCTTAAAAGTCTCTGCCACGGGAAAACTAGAGAAGCAAAGTACACACCCTGCAGCTTTTTCTAAATCCACAGCAGACTTTCTTCAGGAGAAATCTAGAGAGGAGTACATGAAAGATGTTAACAAATGTCTTGAGTACATTAAGGATGGAGAAAGCTATGAATTGTGCCTCACTACTCAGATAAGAAAAATAGTTGGGGACGTAGATTCTCTGGGACTTTACCTTCACCTCAGGGAAAAAAATCCAGCACCATATGCTGCGTGGCTCAATTTCTCGAAGGAAAATCTGAGCATCTGCTCTTCTTCCCCTGAGAGATTTCTGCAGCTGGACAAAAATGGTATATTGGAAGCAAAGCCTATCAAGGGTACCCTTCCCCGTGGTGCAACCAAGGAAGAAGATGAACAACTCAAAGTTCAGCTGCAGAACAGGTAATCTGAATCTCTTATATATGCCATATTTTGAACTACAGTATTTCTTTCTCTTTGATTTTAATAAAGCATGAAATATGTATATTACATTTGGTCATAAGAAAGAGAAATTATCATTCTTCAAAAAAAGAAAGAGAAATTATCATACATTATCTGCACTAGGCCCACTAGGGTTCACATCTCTCCTCAGGATGTTAAGAGGTTCAGACCTTGGTCGGTACCTGTTTAGGGACAGGTTGGGGCTGGGTAAGGGGTTTTCTAAATTTATTTAAATAAAAAAAATCTGCACGAGTGCAGCTTTTTTGTGAAGCATACATTCTTAATTATGGACCAATTTAATCTTCATAATTTTATTTTCATTGTAGAATAGTGTAGTTGAAAAACCTAGTTATGTTCAATTGAATGGTGATTAACAAAACTCACAGTTTCTGGTTGTGCTCATGCCTATCTGATTTGGCATTCTGCAGAGCCAATTTAGAAATGGAAGTTCTCAAGTTTATCTTTATAATCCGAAAGAAATTGCAGGATGAAGTGCAATTAGAAGTTGAAATTCTCTTTTATGTTTAATTTTTCTGAAAGAAGAAAACAAAAGGACAACACTGACACTGAAAATGGGATAAAATGTGTCGCAAAAACCCTGAACTTTTCTGACATGTGATAATAACTCAAAACTTGATTGATAAAATTTTAGTTTGCAGCTTCTATGGTGTGTTTGGTACACTTGCTCTCTGGTTCAGAACATGACAATACAAGTGGAATTATTATTTGCTTACTGGTTGGTAGAGCCCAATTTCTGTTATGGCACTTTTAGGATGACCCAACTGAATACATGTTTTCATCTCAACAGTGAAAAGGATAGGTCTGAAAATCTGATGATAGTGGATCTTCTAAGGAATGACCTTGGTCGTGTATGTGTACCCGGATCTGTTCATGTACCCCGTCTCATGGATGTGGAATCATATGCAACTGTTCACACCATGGTAAGCACCATTCGTGGGCAAAAGAGGTCAAATATCAGTGCAGTTGATTGTGTAAGAGCAGCATTTCCAGGTGGTTCCATGACAGGCGCTCCCAAGTTAAGATCAATGGATATCCTTGACTCTCTCGAGAATTGTTCTCGAGGCATATACTCGGGCTCCATTGGGTTCTTCTCGTACAATCAAACATTCGATCTGAACATTGTCATCAGAACCGTTGTCATCCACGAGGGTGAAGCTTCAATAGGAGCCGGAGGGGCCATTGTTGCTCTATCGAATCCACAAGACGAGTACGAAGAAATGGTTTTGAAAACAAGCGCCCCTGCAAAGGCCGTCATGGATTTTCAGTAGGGTTTTGGTGAATTTATACAAGGCTGCAGTAAACTGCTGCCAAGTTAGCTTAGTTCAGTTGAGTACTCCTAGCCTGTTGTGTTAAAACTTAAAACAGTAAAAGCGTGGTTTGTTTGGTTATATGGGAGGGTTGATCTGTTATTATATTGTATTTTTTTTTACATGACATTGGCTCGAATCGGAATGGCCTTACATTTCAAGGTCAATATTTGTTTGATGGTGTACTTATATGGAACCTCATAGTTCAACTATTGAAGTCAAATACTGAACGAACGATTTTACACAAAGTCATGAGGAGTATGGATCTTTCTATTTCCCAACTCAATCCAGTTCTTTCGCTCCTCTAAAATTAACCAAATTATGGTAACTTGTGATGTGATGTAGCGTCTGATTTTAGGGGTGCATGTTTCTCACTTAAAAAAGAAAATGGAAAAAAAGAGTATAGTTTTAGGGGGTAGGTGAGGTCTACAACAACTACAAACAACACATATCAGTATCTGCTGTACACTATTTCCACCAACTCACACCACACCAACCCCTCGTCTCCTCCTCCTTATTTCCTCTTGCTCGCTCATTCTTAGCTTGATCATCAATGGCGTCTTCTCTTTCCTCTAGACCCTTTCTCGGATTTCCGGCGGCCGGCGGGCTGGGTTCTGATCTCCGCAAACTCCCTCCTCGTTCCGTGCAATTCTGGATCTGTCCTCCAACGCCCAGGAACTTCCGTGAGTCTCCGCTTCCTTCTGTGTCCCATTTCTCCGTTATTTCTTTCTCGCTATTTCTGATTTCCTTGTTATTAGAAATGTCAATCAGCAAACACCAAACTCGTACCTCAATCTGGGTTTAGCTAGTCAACTAACAATTGTGTTTCAGAGCCTTCATTGGATTAATCGTAATTTAACGGTGGCTTGTTTTAATTTGTTTGTAAATATTACAATCAAGTGCCAAGTTCCTTGATGAATGTGCTCTGAACTGTTAAGGCCACTATTTGTTTGCATGTCTTCTTCAAGTCCTTAATCTTAACATTATACTTTAGAGTTGTGGAAGGTTTGGAGTTATGATATGTTATGTGATGGGTAACAGAGATAAAAGCGACCGGGAGTACATTTGGTAACTACTTCCGAGTGACAACATATGGAGAATCTCACGGAGGAGGTGTTGGTTGTGTAATTGATGGATGTCCTCCTCGGATTCCACTCTCAGAAGCTGATTTGCAGCTTGATCTTGATAGAAGGTAATTGATGTGCTCTTGAGTAGCTTTTCTTGGAACCACATTCCATCCTTTGCTTTAAGCCAATAAATGTTACCTCTTTGGGTTCATTTTGAACGAATCATTCAGTTTAAGCTTTCTCTTGAAGTGAAATTTCTTATGTAGTATTCATGGCTATGGTTGTTGTGTCCCAGGAGGCCAGGTCAGAGTCGTATTACTACCCCTAGAAAGGAGACTGATACTTGCCGAATTTATTCTGGTGTAGATGGAGGTTAGACCTTATTTACGATATGGTTTTATAAATTTTTCTCTTTGCAGTGTTCTCTTAGCCAAACAAACTGTTGCTTAAATTTCTCATAATCTTAAGCATCATATATATATACTGCAGGACTGACTACTGGAACACCAATTCATGTGATGGTACCCAATACTGATCAGAGAGGACATGTAAGTACTTAATGGAACAGTCTTCTATGATGGCTGCAAAGAGGAAAAATGCGAACAAGGGCATATGTTTCAGTTTGAGAATAAATTATGCTTGAGGACTGCTTATAACATCAATTTGTAGGAAACACATGTCGCGTGAAAGGTTTTAATAATTGTGTCATTTGATTTTCAGGATTACACTGAAATGTCAATAGCTTACAGGCCATCTCACGCAGATGCAACATATGACATGAAATATGGTGCCAGATCAGTGCAGGTAGCTTCTTCAAGCATGAGAATTTTGATATTATGCTGACATTTCAGGATATGACATTAAATCTGGAGTGTAATTTAGCTTAATTTCTAACTGAAGGGGGGCGGAAGATCTTCAGCACGAGAAACAATTGGAAGAGTTGCAGCTGGAGCTGTTGCAAAGAAAATTCTCAGGGCATTTGCAGGAACTGAGGTGTGTGAATTTTGTTGCTAGGTGGGGAGTTGAATTTTCTATTGCCCTTTTTTTTCTTTTGGGTTTGTTTGACCATAGTAAGGGACTAGGGTGTAGTGTAGATTCAATATATTTCTGCAACTGTGGTGGATTTATTTGGCTTTATGTATGACGAAAGACTAAATACAATCCAATTTGTTAAAGCTGGCAACTATACTAAAAATGCCGCTAGCTAATAGAAAATTTGATTTTGAAGTGATGGGTTCACACAACTTATCTAGTGGTTATTATGTATGCAGGTTCTTGCTTATGTCTCTCAAGTCCACAAGGTTATACTGCCAGAAGGTGTTGTTGATCATGACACTTTAACACTTGATCAGGTACGACGTCATTGTAGAAGGGGATCTTGCTAGCCAGTAAATAAAAAATCTGATACGCTTATATTTTGAAATACTGAGTAATAAGTAGTGTTACCTTTATCTTGCCCAAAGTTGTCCATATTGTTGGTTTCCATTTGTCTGTCTCTAAATAACCTATGGGTTGGTTCCACTTGCAGATTGAGAGCAACATTGTCAGATGCCCAGATCCAGAGTATGCTGAGAAATTGATTGCTGCCATTGATGCTGTCCGGGTGAGAGGTGATTCGGTTGGTGGTGTTGTCACTTGTATTGCAAGGAATGTCCCACGTGTAAGAACTCTTTCCCATGTGTCAGTTCACACCAGCACATGCATGCTCATCTATGTGCACGAATATTAATATTTGAAATTCTAGAAGGCACTTTTTGCCCTTGAACACAGCAAAAATGCTTCACAAATCAGTAACTATATTGTATGTACTTAAAATCTGGTATGTATAACAGGGGCTTGGTTCACCTGTCTTTGACAAGCTTGAAGCTGAGCTTGCTAAAGCCGTCATGTCATTACCTGCTACAAAAGGCTTTGAATTTGGCAGTGGGTTTGCGGGTAAGTTGCTTTCCTTTTCGGTGGGTTCTATGGACAATAGAGACTATGTTTTAGTTGTCTGGAAATTTCCTTATTCGGTTGTGCTCTAATGATAACATATTTGCAGGTACATTTCTGATGGGGAGTGAGCACAATGATGAATTCTTTACCGACGAACATGGAAGAGTCAGGACAAGAACGAACCGCTCTGGTGGGGTACAGGGAGGGATATCCAATGGTGAAATAATAAACATGAGAGTAGCTTTCAAGCCAACATCCACAATTTCAGTGAGTTTGATCCCTCTTTCTCACAGACAAACACATGGACTGCCTACCTGATGCTTATGCACTACTCAATCAACTAAAGAGTTTGGGTGAATTTGTGTTTTCTTTTTCCTGAACATCATGCAATTGGAACTTTGAAAAGCTAATAATCCCACAACCCATTTATTTTTGTAATGCATGATACCCATAACCCATGTGACTGTTTTCTGTAGTCTAATGACCTCACATAAGGATTCTATAGTGGTAACACCAGTTCTAACTTTCGGGCTACCTTTTATTGTTTCCTAAGCACGTCAATGTACTTCAGAATTCAGATTAATATGTATATATGATGTCTGCAGAGGAAGCAAAATACTGTGACTAGAGACAAAAAGGAGACAGAACTAATAGCCCGCGGTCGACATGACCCCTGTGTTGTTCCACGAGGTTTGTCTCCATTTGAAAATAGCAATATCTGCACCAATAGCTTGGATATTTGATTGGTTGTTTTGCATATATATGTATCCCTGAATTTGATTAAAAAAAATGAAAATCCCGATAATAAGTAGCGCTGTGTTTTGTTGTGATGGTCATGCAGCGGTGCCTATGGTGGAAGCAGTGACAGCCCTGGTTCTGGTGGACCAGCTAATGGCGCAATATGCACAATGCAACTTGTTTCCAGTCAATCCAGAAATCCAAGAACTGATGATCCCCAAGTTTGATGTAGCTGCCCTACCCTTTTGAAAGATGGTCAGACTTTCCTGCTAGTGTCAAATTTGTGGGTGGTTGCTCCCTTTTTCTGCCCCCTCTCCCCAATCAATAATCTTAGTGCAGGAATGTGCATCGGTAGAGGTCTATGAATTTACAAGTGTGATTTATGTATTCATCTTATCTTGAATTTGGTAGGTTCCGTCTGTGATTCATGGCCACTGAATGTAGTGGTAAAGTGAAGGATTGTTACTAAATATACCTGGGTTTATTGTTGATAAAAGAAAATGGCTTTGTGAGTGCTATCTAATTGTGAGATCTCATTTGGGCTGTGGGGGAATAAATTAGCACAAAAGCCGACAATAGATCCAATTTGAATCCGACCTCAACTTGGATTAGACCCCTGTCCAATCTACTTAAAAAGTGTAATATCTGTATCATGATAATTGGGAGTCCGTTATGTTAAATTAACATGTCCACATATTTCAGCTAGTTTAATTTGTGTCGTAATACACATTAACAATCTGTTATGTCTCTTCTGACTTCTGGTATGTCATAGTTGGGCCTGTTTGATTGCCCTATTATTGTTATTAATTAGTGCTCAGTTTAGCTTATCACTTTCAATCAATCAGTAGCAACATGTCTTCTGGAGTTTCGATAAGGGTAGAAAGAGGATGAGCATGAGCTGCATGATAATTACTAATTAGTATTAGTATTAGTAATGTGCTGTATATTTAGCTTATAATCATTTTTCATTCGAATTCCTATGAGTTGACTTCAACAAATTAAACATTTTAACAAATTGCTTAACTATAATTTTTTTTTAATGATTTCGTTATTCAATTATTATTTTATCAAATAACACCCAAATCTAAACAGATAAAATAAATCTTTGTATTAACCGAACTATCACTTGATCATTTGAATTTCGACTACTCACTGAATTCTCTATACATAAAAACTTTGCAATACCCTCGTGCATATTGAACTATATTTATTCTCTTCTTGAGCATTATAGAACATTTAAATCCTTAATTCAAAACATATTTGAGAAAAGAACACTAATTAATGTATTGAAATCATAACTGAGGTTAATTAGTAAGTGTTTTGTGTCAACAAGCAAGTTTACTTGTTTTTCTTCTTCTTTTCAAACCTTATTTAGGATACATCCAATATTGCAGCAAAATGAGAGAATAAGTTTGAATGCATTATTGGGATGATGATTAACAAAAAGAAGTTGAGATAATCTTTGTTCGCTGTCTCTTCACCATTAATAATGTTGAGTGTGAATGGTTGATGGTCCATAATGCACAAAGAGGACAAACCTTTTTTGCTTTTCTTCCATAAAAATATAAGTTAGAGTAGCTCCAATTGAGGACTAGGACTTGCATTAATACAAATACGATTTGTCTAAGAGCGTTGCATAATTATAAAATCTAATTAAAAATATAATGAAAACAATATATGGTGGAGAATTGAATGCATAACCAAACAATGAGAATATTGCAAATTATTACAAAGAAAAAATTAGGAGAATTAATGGTATTATATATATGGATGGGTCACTCAACAATTCTTCTTTTTATGATAAGCTCAAGAGAAGATGACAAAAGTATCGCACATACAGTACTACAATAATAGCAAATTTAACAGGGACTTCACACCAGCTTTATTAGGTTTTGGTAACATTACAACTAATATTCTAGCTTCTTTAAAATTTCTTCTTTATCAGAATCAGTTAATCATTTTGTTCAAATAAGCATCAGTTAATCATGTCCTCAAGTGGACATCACGACTTATATTTTCTTCTTAGAAATGGTGGGTTTAAATCTCTTTGGAAATGATCAATATGGATTATGAATAGATTGAGACCATAACTTGTCATAAAAATCAGTAAATCATAGCTTTTTAAAAATCTAGCAGCATCTTCAACCCAAAACTCAAATATGATGTAACATATTTATAAATTTAAAAGTACAAATAGAATGAATTAGATTGAATTTTATTATATATAGCAAATATTATAGAAATTTGAGATTGGATTGGGGTTGCCCTAATAGATAAGTGACCATATCACATTATATTTAACATTAATCCATTGACATTAAGTTTCAGCTTAACGAAACTAAAATTATAATACAAGCAAAAGAAATTTTATAGTCCGAACGAATTAATGTTAAGCACGTATGTATATTTCTACAGATTTATTTATAATAATCCCTAAAATTTATGTCAAATTTGAGAAGATTAAATTTTTTTTTAATCAAATTAAAATAGAACTGTTTTGAATTCTAATTTAAGTGTTGCTTTGTGGTTAGACAAGACAGGAATGATAATGAAGATTGGAGGAGGCTAAAGGAGATTGATTGCACATTCCAATAATGGAGCTACATTAGCTAGTTTAAGTAAAGTAAATGTTTGGGTGATTTAAGCAAAAATGACAAATATTGGTAAGGGTGGTAGGGCCATATGGCCATATCAATCTAACTTCTTTTCTGCCTAATTGAGATTAGCAACCCTTCTCTCACGGGTTATTATTGCATAAGGTTTGTGTCAAAATTTGGATGCTTTTCTCATTAAATCAAATCTTTCAGCCTTTTCATTGATGTAGTCATGTCATGGTTCACCTTGTCCCTTTCTTATCCTTAATTTTTTTGGATGAGCTTATTCAATTCTATTCCTATTTAGTGATACTTTACATGTTGAAATTTATGAGTAAAAATAACTCTCTATCTCCCTTTTATACCAAAGAAAGCAAGGGCCATTATTTTGAAACAATAGCCACTCTAAACTGGAGAAGAACCGAATTATTCTCACTATTTTGAACATAAATCTAGTCTCCAGTACTAATTGTTCCTTGTGATGGAAAATATAAATTATCATTTTTGTTAAAACTTATAACACATTTTGTTGAAAGTTATTATGTGTTAAAACCTATAATACATTATGCTTTCAACTCATTCTAACACAATGTGCCAAAAAACTGATGCATAATTTGAATCACAAGGGCGATTTATACCCCCCATTCTAATAAATTATAAACAAATTATAAATAAGTCAGGCTTCCAAACTTCTATTTCAACTAACATTCGAACAGCTAGTCAATATAGCTCAACACCTCTACCACCCTTCCAGCCATTCAAATACAAACACATAATTTCCTAGAGAATTGGCAGGCATCAAATCTTAATCCCCAGAAAATGCAACCAAAAGCATCACAAATACATACGCAAAAGAAATTGGATTTTTCTGGCTCTAAACAATCAGAACTTGTGGGTTTCTTCATCAATCAACCAGAAGTTCCAAAAAAAGGCAACAGATTTCCTACCCTGAGATCTGTTCTTGTCAGTTTAGAACATCCAAGATATAAGCATAAACACACCTCACCTGATTCCTGGGTTTCCTTCCACCTTCAAAAGCTAAAACACACACACACAGACACCTTTTGTGCTTTGTTCCTTGCCATTGCAGAATGAGAAAGGCACCACCACACCAAAGCCTATTGCCTGTCCTCTACCAGGCAAAGTGTCCCTCTCTAATATCTTCAACCTTTTCTCTCTTCCTTCAATCTCCATTCAAAACTATAAACTGGCCCTCCTTTCCTGTTTTTTTTTTTCTTTTCATTTCCTGCATTTGTAGCATATGATATTAACGATGAGAAATCAAGAGAAGAGGAGGATTTTGTGTGAATTCCTTGGCATAAAAGATAGGGATAATTGCAAAAAACGGTTGTGTGGTTCACACCTTTGGCAAGTCGTACCCTATACTAAAAGATGTTGCAAGTCGGTACTGTGTAGTTTTATTTTTTTTGCACCGTCCGTTACATATAACTGAAAAGGGGTAAATTAGGTCATGTGCACGGTACATGACCTCCTGATTTTCTAAAAATACCAACTGTGCCCTTAAATATAAAAATTCAAAAAAATATTAGAAAAAATATCAAATTTTCACTTAAATAAAAGAAATGAAAAGTACAAAATAAAATTTATTATTTTTAATTTTAAAGTATAAAATTCTATTATTTTATAGGGGTAAAATTATCTTTTCCTTTATTTTTTTAACATTGTTACTAATTGTGCAAAAAAATCAAACAACACGATACCAACTTACAACACCTTTTAGTAAAGGGTATCAACTTGCCAAAAGTTTGAATCACACGACCCTTTTTTGCAATTATCCCTAAAAGATATATGAAAAACAGAATACTAACCAATGACAGAAACTAATAAGTTAACTTCAGAATATCAGAACCCAACTTTGGTGATATATTTTCATTTCTCACTCGGAGTTCTGAATCTACCGAGTGTTCTAAAGGTTTTATAACAACAGTGATAGTGTCTCACCTATAAAATATATGAATCTTGTTGTCATTTGATAAGCATCTTGAGATCTCTACCTATTGGATCGAACTTTTTGATGAATCAGATTTCAACGTGGTATTAGAACTCGGTTTTTCTTCGACCCAAACCCCAGCCATGAATTTCAACAAGATACTTTTTTGGGCGGTGTACACTAAAGGAAGTGAAGGAGGGGTAAATGGGAAACTACTGAAAAAACCTTCATCCAAACAGGTTACAGGTATATCCGGTGTCATGCTCAGAAAAGGTGGAGGGTAACCATTGGTTGATAGCCCACCAAGGACCACAACAGCAAAAGAGAAACTTGTCTCATAGTCGAACCATAAAATGATATAGGACCCTACCCTTTGGCTGGGCACCACAGATCTCAAGGCCTTGATTTTCTACCAAATGACCAAACTGCCCTTCCAAACCAAATCAAACCAGGCTATACATCTAGTTCAAGAATCAGTGTCGGTGGACCGACAACAAGGAGGATGTGGGGGGAGAGGACTATCTCTCCCACAACCCTTGTGTTTTTCTTTTTCCATCTTGTAGTCAATTTGAACAGTAATGGCTGTTCAGATGATTCATAGAGTCATAGAAAGAGGACAAAAGGACAATTCAACAGAAGGACAGAGATATTGACAATACATATACACCTAATTTTTTAACCTGTTTTGCCAAACAGGTTTATGATACCAAATACACTAAGAACATAGGTTCTCAATCTTAATCAAGTTTAGGATGAAGGAATTGGTCAAGTCAACTGACACTGAGTGATGTTTTGTGCAGTAGTATGTGTCAATACTACAATCTTCTGTTAGGTGAATAGCACTTTTCAATCTGAAAATACATAATCTAGACTTCAAAACATGATCAAATGGGACATTCCAGTTGAGCTGTAATTGGTAAAAGACAACCTCTTTTGTACATTAGCAAAAGCGACATGCTCGGCTAGCTTGGAACTTACCACCAACTACTCAAAAGTTGTAATTAATGTCGTAAGACATTTGTGCAACTTTTACCTTGATCTTATGACAAATAATCTTGCCGTCTAACTTTCAGTTCACCTATTATGCCTAGGCCAACTAAGGTGTTTTGTGAATGAATTCATCGGTATATTTCTTGAAGAATGAAAGCGAAAGCATACCCGGTTTTGGCTGGGTTCTAATTTTGTTGAGAACAAGCGCCTAGGTGGTTCTGGGTGTTGCTTGTTTGAAAGCAACAGTGGGAGCTATTCTGCAGCTCCTCCTCTGATGCTCTTGCACAAGTTCACCAGCAAACCAGTCAAGTTTCTCCAAATTGCTCTGCTCTGCAATCCGTTTACCTCCAAATAGCACAGACTCAACATTTTTCTGCTTCAGCATCTCATCGGCTATTCCGATCAACATCTTTACATTGCTAGGACTCGGGTCTGTATCCACATTAGGCCCGCAGCGCCCCAAACTTGACCCAGTTGCCTGTCATTCCAGAATTGATTTAATTAGACTCAGACAAATGTGCTATGTGCTTTAGGGAGTTGGCTTTTCATATCTGGAGTTGTCAATTTGTTGAAAGTTTAAACATCATGGACCTAGTCAAGCAAACCTTTTTATGCAGCTTAAACAATCTCAATATGAGAATAGGAAAAAGGTAGAGCAGTTTCATAATGCATAACAGTTCCTGCTTGCATGACTAAGACACTAAAGAAATGGTATCAGAAAACATTAAAAGAGCAAAAGCCAAAGATAATGTCTGTAGGACCAGGTACCCTACTTGGCTCAACCAATTTGAGATGGATGCATCATGTTGCTTCCCAATTCTACATCTAGAGTTTCTTCAAAATAGCAGGAACCCTATATGTGCCGACCTTTAACCTTTTAACCCCACTAACAAGTGAAGTAGCAAACACTGTATCATTTTGAAAGTTTGGTGTGCTTTTAAAAGAAAATAAGAGCTACCCAACAAGGGCAATGAAGATCATTAGATTCTATGAGAGAACATCAAATTCTAAGTCCCACATCCAGTTGAAGGGATCCCCCAAACTTAAGGAAAAACTAACCTTCTTTCTGTATGCTAAGGTGTCCCAACATTAAAGATGGTACACAAAAAGCAAAATCAGGGGTCCGGCTGATACATTGACAGCCCATAAAGATTGCCATAACTAGCGGTAACAATAAAAAAGTTAACCTAATTATGAGAACAGCTTCCTCACTCCGGCTTACATATTAATTCATCTTTCTCTCTCAGAATTATGCCTCTTTTTGACCACTCATCATAAATATCCCACTCCCACCAAATCCAAGCAGGGCTGCTCCCACCATTCCTATCTCTTCTTAATGCAAAACAACAAGAAGCTCAGATAACCCCCAAAGAAAGGTATGTCATCCCACTCAATAGATGAAAATTGCATGACGATCATAATAATGATGCTATATAAAAGAGAACAGGGTAGTAACTCATCAGCTTGGGAATAAATTCAGTCACCACTTCAGAAACACAGCCCAAGACTGCAAATATTATAGCCCAAATTGACAAACAATATGCTAATTTGGAGAGTTAGTGTTGGAGCCAGAACCCAGAAACACTGACACGGCATAACACAATGGACAGCATCTCAACTCTGGAGACAAGGCAGAGTGTGTGCATGAGGCATTTCCTATACTACGACCTGTCAGGCTAACACATGCAGCAGAAAAACACTAGAAGAAACAAGCAATAGCACCAATCTAGCACAGCACTTTAATTGCATGGAACACAAAATATGGGCAAAAAGTTAGCTGTAAGTAAACATCAATATATACTAAGAATTCAAGAGAGTAAGGACAATTGCTTAGCAACCACCAGGCTGGCCAATTGAGCCAAACAAAACATGATCACTATCAAGCAT
>JAYMSW010000872.1:0-19101 GCA_036897725.1 Erodium texanum | reverse complement strand
GAGCGTGACGGACTTGAGTTACAGGTTCGGCAAGAAGGTTAAGCTCGCCGTGTATCTCGCCGCCACTATGCTCCGGTTTGGGTTCGCCTCTGATCAGGATCTTAAAGATGTAAGTAATTATAATTTAGCTTCTTTTTTTTTTTGCACCGTCGCCGGAGATACTGTGGTTGGGTTTTCCGGCCGGTGAGAGCATGATTGATGCGTAAATAGATTTCATCTGCCAACTGTATTCACGTTGTCATGAATAGGTCAATTTTGTGTACTCACGTGCAAACCTGCACGTTAAATAAAGGTAACAAAATATTGGTCGATAAAACAACCAAAATGTTTTAAATCGAATTAGAATTAGAAGTTTTGTGTTCGATCAGGACTACAGGTCGAAGGAAGATATTTCGAGTTTTGGGTGGGGTTCCAGATCCCCCGGTCAGGGTTGGTACGACTATGTCCCTCAATGTGCAGTACCCCTATCGATTTTCGTACCTAATTGGAGCAGAACAAAGTTTGGAATCACATAAACTTTTCATTTTAGTCTAATTATTGCCTTCTCTAAATTTTATTTATCGAATATAAGAAAGATCTACGATCACCAAATTCTGATTAGAGAAAGAGTAAGATTGTGGGAGAGCATATTTGTGGCATGTGTATAATGGAGGTGGTGGAGAGAGTGTATGTTATAGTGACCAACCAATATGAATGTGTAGCTTTTGTTCCACTTTCTTACATTATTCCACTGTGGATAGCCCCACAGTCATGTTCTACTGTCTTGATGGATTGGATTCACTCACTCTCCTCCTATCATTCACGTATTATTGCTCCTTCTCTTTTACCTTTTTTTTATAAGATGTTATTTAAATATATTTTGAAAACGATCGAAGTTTCTGACGGTTCAAGTAACGGTGTAGGGCGCCCCTGATTTGTCAGAATTCGGTGACGTCTATGAGTTAGGGTTCGGGGAGGGAACCGACAAACCTCCTACGAGTGCACTCGTGAAGAAAGAGTTCCAACGCACGATCATCTATCAGACGAGCCCTCCCGAGGTAAAATTACTCTATACACTTGGTGTCAAGTGTCTACATACAAATATTTGGGTCAGTCTGATGTCTAATATATATGTACATAACAAGTCTCACTGGAGTCTGTTTCTGGTGATCAGGATTCGACCTTAGCGGCCATGTTGGTGAGGCCAGGGCCAGTAAAAGCGTTGCTGAGTGCCAGGTTCGAGCCTGACAATGATGATGAAGAAGTGCCTAGAGTGTACATAAAAACAAAGCAAGATAGGGTTGTGAAACCAGAGCAACAAGAAGCAATGATAGAGAAATGGCCTCCAAGTGAAGTTTATAGTTTGGATAGTGACCACAGCCCTTTCTTCTCTGCCCCTTTCTTGCTCTTCGGCCTCCTCCTCAAAGCTGCCTCCAAAACCACCACAACCTAGTTCATTAAACATCACAAGATCAATCCTATTTCCATCTGTATTCTTAATCTGTCACATGTTTGTTGGAATAAAACAAGTATTGTCTTAACATCACCATTTCCCACAAAACAATTTTTTTTAATCAAAGTGTCACCAGGTGAAAATATAAGATATACACTTGTAAATATTGTCAGAAAATTATGATAGAAAATTGTCAAAAACAGTGATGGTACCTTTTTTCGGTTTTTACAAACTTTCATCTTCATAAAAGTTCAATGTTTTGTGCAATTTATACCTAAATATCAACCACTTCCCTCTCATGTGCAATGTCAAAATGATTTTGGAAAATGAATATCTCAAGTGTTGACATGTAGAAATTATGATAGAAATTTAGCCGAAATTAAGATAGTACCCCATTCGGTATCTTCAAGTTTTTATCTTCATAAAAGTTTAATGTTTTGTGAAATTTCTAGCTAAATATCAACCATTAATTTAAGTGGAAAATATATATGATATTGGGGCATTGAAATCATCTATTTAGACCAATGAAAATTTTGGTAGAAAATTGCCAGAATTTGTGATAGAGTACCCCCTATCGATTTTCTACCAAATTTTCAAATCATGTTTTGATCTCAAAAAAAAAAAAACATCAACCGTAATCATTTAAGTGGAACGAAAGTATGATTTAGAGGCATTAAGATAATGGGTGAGCAACGTTCGGTTTGGTTGGACTTAATGGCAGTCCAAAACCCGCCGGTTATTTTTAGATAAAAACTGAAAATTGAAAAATTAATTTTTCCCAATATTATTTAAAAAAAAGTACAAATACAATATAAACTAGCTAAGTTCTAAACAAATTAAGTAAGTAAGATCAAATTTCATTAAAAAAAAATGATTATAATTTGAAAGAAATTGGCTTAATGAGAACACAGGCTTAACACAAATGAGATGGACTTTAACTAAAAATAGTCAAAATTTGGCTCAAGTTTGATGAGGGTCGGTTTTCCGTCTATACAAAATTCGATCAAAAAACTGGTAGTTTTTTCATATTTGTTTTTTTTAAGATTTTGGTTCTGACGATTTTTTTTGCGCACCCCTAGTTAAGATCATATATTCTGACCTGTGAAAATTTTAGTGGAAAATTGCCAGAATTTTCCTAGGTTTAAAAATATGATTTTAGTCCGTGAAGATCATATTTATGTTCCCCTTGATTGAAAGAGGTCACTATTTATTTAGAAATAGGCCAAAACATTTAAATTAGACGAATATCGAAATTTTAAAAAATTTGATAGGGGTGTACCATCATAGTTTCTGGCATTTTATTGCCAAAAATTTTCCCGGTCTAAAAATAAGATTTTAATGCGTGAAGATCATATTTAAGTTCCCCTTAATTGAAAGATGTCATTATTTAGTTATAAATGGGTCAAAACATTGAAATTAGACGAAGATCAAAATTTGAAGAAAATCGATCGGGGGCACCATCACAGTTTCTGGCAATTTTCTGCCAAAACTTTAATAGGTCCAAAAATAAGATTTTAATGCGTGAAGATCATATTTACATTCCCCTTAACTGAAAGCGGTCACTACTTAGTTAGAAATAGGCCACAACATTGAAGTTGGACGAAGATCGAAATTTGAAGAAAATCGATAGGGGTACCATCACAATTTCTAGCAATTTTCGGCCAAAATTTTCCTAGGTATAAAAATATGATTTTAATGCATTAAGATCATATTTACGCCCCCTTAATTCAAAGCGGTCATCAATTAGTTAGAAAAGGGCCAAAACATTGAAATTGGACGAAGAACAAAATTTGGAGAAAATCAATTGATAGAGGTACCATCATAGTTTCTGGCTATTTTCTGCCAAAATTTTCCTAGTTCTAAAAATATGGTTTTAATGCGTGAGGATCACATTTACGTTCCCCTTAATTGAAAGTGGTTGATATTCAATTAGAAATGGGCCAAAACATTGAAATTGGACTAAGATCGAAATTTGAAGAAAATCGATAGGGGTACCATCACAAATTCTGGAAAAAATTTCCTAGGTCTAAAAAGAGGATTTTAATGAGTGAATATTATATTTACATTTCATTAATTGAAAGCGGTCGATATTCAGTTAGAAATGGGCCAAAACATTGAGATTGGATACAATCACAGTTTCTAACAATTTTCTGCCAAAATTTTCCTAGGTCTAAAAATATGATTTTAATGCGTGAAGATCATTTTTACGTTCCCCTTAATTGAAAGCGGTCTATATTCCATTAAAAATGGGCAAAAATATTGATATTGGACGAAGATCGAAATTTGAAGAAAATTGCACCATCATACTTTTAGGTAATTTTCTGCCATATTTTTCCTAGTTTTAAAAATATTAATTTAATGCGTGAAGATCATATTTTGTTCCCCTTGATTGAAAGCGGTCAATATTTTGTTATAAATGACCAAAAACATTGAAACCGGACGAAGATCGAAATTTGAAAAAAATCGACAGTTTCTGGCTATTTTTTGCAAAAAAACTCCTAGATCTAAAAGTATTATTTATTGTGTGAAGATCATATTTACATTCCCCTTAATTGAAAGCGGTCAGTATTCCATTAGAAATGGGCCAAAACATTGAAATTGGACGAAGATCGAAATTTGAAGAAAATCGATAAAGGTACCATCACAGTTTCTGTCAATTTTCTACCAAAATTTTCCCATGTCTAAAAATATGATTTTAATGCGTGAAAATCATATTTACGTCCACCTTAATTTAAAGTGGTCGATATTAAGTTAGAAATGGGTCAAAACATTAAAATTGGTCGAAATTTGAAGAAAATCGATGGGGGTACCATCACAGTTTCTGGCAATTTTATGCCAAAATTTTCCTAGGTCTAAAATAGGATTATAATGCATGAAGATCATATTTACGTTCCCTTAAATTGAATGCATTGACTATTAATTTAGAATTGGGCGAAAACATTGAAATTGGAGAAAGATCGAAATTTGAAGAAAATCGATAGGGGTGTATCATAACAGTTATTGGTAGATAAAATAACAAAATGTTTTGAATCAGACGAGAATTAGAAGTTTATATTTGATCAATGCAGGTCGAAGGAAGATATTTCAAGGTTGGGCGGGGTTTGAAATCCCCCCGTCGGGGTTGCTACGACTATGATTTAAATGCGTGAAAAACATATTTACGTTACCCTTAATTAAAATCAGTCAATATTTAGATAGAAATGGGCCAAAACCTTGAAATTGGACGAAGATCGAAATTTAAAGAAAATCGATCGAGGTACCATCACACTTTCTGGCAATGTTCTGCCAAAATTTTCCAAGGCCTAAAAATATGTTTTTAATGCGTGAAGGTCATATTTACATTCCCTTTAGTTGAAAGAGGTCGATATTTAGTTATAAATGACTTAAAATATTGAAAATGGACGAAGATCAAAATTTAAAGAAAATCGATACGGGTACCATCACACTATTTGAACATTCTCTGTCAATTTTCCAAGCACTAAAAAACAATTTTGATGCATGAAGATCATATTTACGTTCCCCTCATTTTAAAGAGGTCGATATTTAGTTAGAAATGGTCCAAAACATTGAATTGTATGAAGATTGAAATTTGAACAAAATCGATAGGGGTACCTTCACATTTTCTGACCAAATTTTCCAAGGACTAAAAATATGATTTTAATGCACGAAGATCATATTTAAATTCTCCTTAGTTGAAAGAGGTTGATATTTAGTTAGAAATGGGTCAAAATATTTAAATTGTACGAAGATCGAAATTCGAAGAAAATCAATAGAGGGTAGCATCCTTGTTTCTGGCAAGTTTCTGCCAAAAATTTCCGAGGACTAAAACTTGATTTTAATGCGTGAAGATAATATTTATGTTCCTCTTAATAGAAAGCGGTCGATATTTAGTTAGAAATGGCTTAAGACATTGAAATAGGAAGAAGATCAAAATTTGAAGAAAATCGATAAGGGCACCATCACACTTTCTGGCAATTTTCTGCCAAAATTTTCCTAGGACTAAAAATACGATTTTAATGCTTGAAGATCATAATTACGTTCCCTTCAATTGAAAGCGGTTAATATTTAGTTAGAAATGGGCCAAAACATTGAAATTTGACGAAGATCAAATTTGAAGAAAATCGATAAGGGTACTGTCGTAGTTTTTGGTTATAATCTACCAATATTTCCCGAGGACTAAAAATATGATTTTAATGCGTGAAGATCATAGTACATTCCCCTTAATTGAAAGAGGTCAATATTTAGTAAGAAATGTCTTAAAAACATTAAAATTGGACGAAGATTGAAATTTGAAGAAAACCGATACCATCACACTTTTCGACTGATTTCTATAGAAGTTAACGTAGTCAAAATATATTATATCCGCTGCCAAAATTTTTTTTACACTTAACATCTACGAACGTGAACAATTCTAATCTATGAATCAAGCAAAAAATTGGGTGTTCACGGAAATGATTTTTTTTAAAAAAAGTCATAGGTGTAATATCATAGTTTTCGGCTGGTTTCGATACATATTTCCATAGTCAAAATATATGTTATCCTCTGCCAAAAAAAAATTATAAGCTCCAATTCTACTAACGTGAAAGATTCTAATCTATGAATCGAACAAAAAATTGGGTGGTCACGAAAATGAATTTTTCTGAAAAATCATAGGTGTACCATCACACTTTTCGACTGATTTCGATAGATATTCCCGTGGTCAATATATATAATATCTACTGCCAAATTTTTTTGTACACTCCACATCTACGAACATGAACAATTCTTATCTATGAATCAAGCAAAAAATTGGGTGGTCACGTAATTGAACTTTTCTTAAAAGTCATAGGTATACCATCACACTTTTCGGCTGATTTCTATAGAAGTTCATGTGGTCAAAATATATAATATCCCCTGTCAAAATTTTTTTTTTACACTCCACATCTACAAACATGAATGATTCTAATCTATGAATCAAGCAAAAAAATGGATGGTCGCGAAAACGAATTTTTCTGAAAAGTCATACGTGTACCATCACACTTTCAGCTGATTTCTATAGAAGTTAATGTGGTGAAAATGTATAATATCTGCTGCCAAAAAAGTTTTTACATTCCACATCTACGAATGTGAACGATTCTGTTGTATGAATCAAGAAAAAATTTGGGTGGTCACACAATTAAATTTTTGTAAAAAGGCATAGGTATAGCATCACACTTTTCGGCTGATATGTATAGAAGTTAACGTGGTCAAAATATATGTTTTCCGCTGCCAAAAATATTTTTAAACTCCACATCTATGAACATGAACGATTCTAACCTATGAATCAAGCAAAAAAATGGGTGATCAAATAATTGAATTTTTCTGAAAAGTCATAAGTATATCATCACACTTTTCGGCTCATTTCTATAAAAGTTAATGTGGTCAGAATATATGATATCCGCTGTCAAAATTTTTTTTACGCCCCACATCGACGAACGTGAATGATTCTTATCTATGAATCAAGCAAAAAATTGGGTGGTTACATAATTGATATTCCTAGAAAAGTCATAAGTATACCATCACATTTTTCGGCTGAAATCTACATAAGTTAACCTGGTCAAAATATATGATATCCGCTGCCAAAAAAACTTTTACGTTCCACATCTATGAACATGAAAGATTCTAATCTGTGAATCAAGCAAAAATTTGGGTGGTCACGAAAATGAATTTTTTTGAAAAGTCATAGGTGTAGAATCACACTTTTCGGTTGACTTCTATATAAGTTATCGTGGTCAAAATATATGATATCCGCTGGAAAAAGAAATTTTACACTCCACATCTATGAACGTAAACGATTCTAATCTATGAATCAAGCAAAAAAATTGGGTGGTCACATAATTGAATTTTTCTTAAAAGTCATAGGTATACAATCATAATTTTCGGCTGATTTCTATAAAAGTTAACGTGGAAAAAATATAAGATATCCGCGGCCAAGATAATTTTTACACTCCACATCTACGAACGTGAAAAATTTGAATCTATGAATCAAGAAAAAAATTGGGTGGTCACGAAAGTGAATTTTTCTGAAAAGTCATAGGTGTACCATCACACTTTTCGGATGATTTCTATAGAAGTTAACGTGGTCAATATATATGCTATCCACTGCCAAAAAAATTTTTACACTCCATATCTACGAACATGATCAATTCTAATCTATGAATCAAGCAAAAAATTGGGTGGAAATATAATTGAATTTTTCTAAAAAGTCATAGGTATACTACCATCACACTTTTAGGTTGATTTCTATAGAAGTTAACGTGGTCAAAATATATTATATCCGCTGCCAAAAAAAATTTTACACAGCACATCTACGAACGTGAACGATTATAATCTATGAATCAAGCAAAAAATTGAGTGGTCATGAAAATGAATTTTTCTGAAAAGTCATATGTGTCCATTACACTTTTCGGTTGATTTCTATAGATGTTAACGTGGTCAAAATATATGCTATCCCCTGCCAAAAAAAATTTACACTTCAAATCTACGAACGTGAACGATTCTAATCTATGAATCAAGCAAAAAATTGGATGGTCACAAAAATGAATTTTTCTAAAAAGTCATAGGTGTATCATCACACTTTTCGGCTGATTATTATAGAAGTTAACGTGGTCAAAATATATGCTATCCACTACCAAAAAAAATTTTACACTCCACATCTACGAACGTGAACAATTGCAATCTATAAATTAAGCAAAAAATTGGGTTGTTACGGAAATGAATTTTTCTGAAAAGTCATAGGTGTACCATCACACTTTTAGGTTGATTTCTATAGAGGTTAACGTGGTCAAAATATATACTATCCGCTGCCAAAAATATTTTTTCACTCCACATCTACGAATGTGAACGATTCTAATCTATGAATCAAGCAAAAAATTGGGTGGTCTCGAAGGTGAATTTTTCTTAAAAGTCATAGGAGTACCATCACTCTTTTCGGCTGATTTCTATAGAAGTTAACGTGGTCAAAATATATGTTATCCGCTGCCAAAAAATTTTTTGCACTCCACATAAACGTGAACGATTCTAATCTATGAATCAAGCAAAAAATTGGGTGGTCATGAAAATGAATATTTCGGAAAAGTCATAGGTGTACCATCATACTTTTAGGTTGATTTTTATAGAAGTTAACTAGGTCAAAATATATGCTATCCGCTGCCAAAAAGATTTTTACGCTCCACATCTGCGAACGTGAACGATTCTAATCTATGAATGAAGCAAAAAATTGGGTGGTCACGAATATGAATTTTTCTGGAAAGTCAGTTGTACCATCAAACTTTTCCGCTGATTTCTATAAAAGTTAACCTGGTGAAAATATATGCTCTCCGCAGCCAAAAATTTTTTTACACTCCACATCTACGAACGTGAACGATTCTAATCTACGAATCAAGCAAAAATTTGGGTGGCCACATAATTGAATTTTTCTGAAAAGTCGTAGGTATACTATCACACTTTTCGGCTTATTTCTATAGAAGTTAATGTGGTCAAAATATATGAGATCCGCTGTCAAAATTTTTTTTATGCTCCACATCTACGAACGCGAACAATTCTAATCTATGAATCAAGCAAAAAATTGGGTGGTTTTTTCTGAAAAGTCATAGGTACACCATCACACTTTTTGGTTGATTTCTATAGAAGTTAACGTGGTCAAAATATATTATATCCGCAGCCAAAAAAAAATTTACACTCCACATCTACGAACTGAACGATTCTAATCTATGAATCAAGCAAAAAATTGGGTGGTCACATACTTAAGTTTTTCTGAAAAGTCATAGGTATATTATCACAGTTTTCAGCTGATTTCTATAGAACTTAGCATGGTCAAAATATATGATATCCGCTTCCAAAAATTTTTTTACACTCCGCATCTATGAACGTAAATGATTCTAATCTATGAATGAAGCAAACAAATTGGGTGATTACGAAAATGAATTTTTCTGAAAAGTCATGGGTGTACCACCACAATTTTTAGTTGATTTCTATAAAAGTTAATGTGGTCAAAATATATGATATCAGCTGCCAAATTTTTTTTTACACTCTACATCTACAAATGTAAACGATTCTAATCTATGAATCAAGCAAAAAATTTGGTGGTTAGGAATATGAATTTTTCTTAAAAGTCATAGGTGTACCATCTTACTTTTCGGCTGATTTTTTTGTAATTTATCAAAAAAGAAGACTATCATTTGTAAATAAATTAAAAAAGAAAAAAGTGAATACCTCCAGATATTTTTTTACAAACATGCTTGAACTTTATTATTTCAACTTCTGGGTCAAAACATCTTGGAGTTTCAAAAGATGGGTACAAGAACTGAAGCACAAGTAAATGTAAAACTACAAAACTTAGTCCTGATTCAAACAATTGATGTATGAACAAAACAGCAAGAAGTCTTGAAACAATCACAGCCGTTGATCTTTTTCAAGCTTGTCTATTTCCTCTTGATGCTTCCGTTCTGCTTCTTGAAGTTCTCTTTCAGCATCTTCATCTTCCTCAATCTGGTCAAGATCGTCAAATTCTTCAGAAGCAGCCATTGCTTTCACAACGGGATCTCTCAGCTCTGATATCAGTCCACCTCCAACCTTGTACTCGTTTTCATCTCCGATAAGGAATAAACGCTGGTCTGGTCCAGATGCCATTGGGACATCAACTGCTAGAAGCTTCATATCGTACTGCACTAATCGAAAACATCAAAATCGTTAATGAAAGCCAAAGTGGGTCATTGAGAGAAAAACCATTCTGTTCTTGAATATTTTATAGAGTTATGTGAGTTCTTCAAACGAACTAGGAACTCAAGTGTATCCAGTGGAAATGTGTAAACTTAGGCGTAGTTAAATGTAATTAACCCTATTTTCTATGATATTTCAACAATGTGAAAACCCAAGGATAGAAAGTGTAGAAGCAAACCTTGCCCTTTTTGTTTTTAACTTCAACGCTCACTAGACCTTTCCTTTCAGATCCACGTATGGGGAAGATGAGAAAGCAAAGTTTATTCCTGAAGCCTGGCTTGAATTTCTTCAGCTGAAGCCCACCTCCGGACATTACATAGGCTCTCAAATCGGTTCCTGTGAGAGGAGCACCCATAACCTCAAGAATCCCAGCAGATGTGTTAAGCTTTCTCATTGCCATTCTATAAACTTTATCGGGATTGATAGTGAACCTTGAATGCAAATACAGTCCCTTGAAGCAAACAAAAAAATAAATAAACACATAAATGTAAGGACTTTCAACAACAATTTCAACGTGATTTTATCAATACATATAGCCTAAACAAAATTAAGTGTGAGATTTGCAAGAAGATAAAGTAAATGATCCTTTGGTTCATGAGCAAGATGGTGTCATCCTTATACCATGGAGTGTATGAACATTGGAAATTAAAAGTTCAGACTATTGTTTCTGTAAATTGCAAGTGTAATGCTGAGAGTAAGTTTTAATCAAATCGGATATTGTGACAGATATGCAAATATTCAGTGCTGTGAAATGAATTATAATGAAAACTCAGTTTCCATGTCAGTGAGACACATATATGATTGTTGATTGTTCTTGATCTCAATCCAATACGAAACTGAGAATATAATTGCTTTATGGCTATGGAGCAGTGAGTAAATTCAGAACTAAATTGGGCTAACAAAGTTGAAATTGCTAAAGAAGTAAACAGAATTAACAAAACAGTGAAGCCAAGCATCAAAAGTCCAAAAATGAAGTGAACTCATCACAGATTGCACAATATCATCATTGAAGCAAAAGCAAGAAGCCCAATATCAGATTCTATGAACAGAGTGAGTTCTATTCAGCAATGTACAAATATGATATAATATAAGAGAAAGAGAAAGACTTACAGCAAAAGCAACAATGGCAGAAGAAAGAGCTAAGAAGCCATACTTGGCCATACCCTCAGAGAGGCCAACGAAGGTGTTGGCAATGCCGAACATGATCCTCCATAGCAACGTACAAGCGAACACAGCTCCGACCCCAAACAGGAACAGAGAGTTCCTCTTAAAAAAGGCATCGATTTGCATACCAATGGCCTCGCGGTACCGAGAGAAAGCTGAGGTTAATGCGGCGGCGGGCTTTTCGAACACAGCCTTCGCATTGCGAAGATCTGGTGGCCGGAGACGACCCAGAGGTCCCAGACCTCGACCCAGTCCGAGACCAGAATTGGGTTTTTGTTTATCGGCGAAACCGAGTTTCTGGGGATTCGATTTGGAGGTGAAATTGGAGCGGAGGAGCAAAAAGGTGGGGTTCTGAGGAGGATGAGAAGTGGGTTTTGAAAGAGAAGAAATGGGTTTCGAGAATCTTCCTCCGCCGCCGCCGACGGCGCCGGAAGGGCGGTGCTGAGGACTGAAACGTAACCTGAGAAGGCCAAAACCTTGGAGGGCTCTTGAGGATCGATTGGACATTGCTCGATCGCGAACTCGATTGGGTCAGGAGATGATGATTCGGAGTCTTCTACAGAGATCAGATTTATCAGCTCGTTTGATTCAAGGAACAATCAATGGTTTGGTAGGAGCAAGCTCAGCTGAAGCAGCACACGAAAATGAACTGTGCCTTATTTTTAATAAACTTTTCACTTAACACCCCAAAAAGCCCAAGGTAATGTTTTTGAATGAAGAAAAAGCCCAAGAGGCTTCATTTTATCTCTCTCTCTCTCTCTTTCTCCGCAAGGGTTTATGTTGAGGGTTTGTAGCGAGCCATCGTCTTCGGTGAACTTGCAGAGCTGAGCTATAAGCACAGAGCCATGAACAGAGCAAAGGCCGTTCTCTCTGGTCTCAGGATCGGCGCCTCCTTCATCTCAACCGGCCTCTCCACGACTCGTCCACTGTGTTTTCAGGTGACTCAGTTCTCTTCTCGTTTCCTATATCAATGTCCTGCAACTTCTCATAGTTTTCACAATACCCATCAAAGGCTCCTCTTTTCATCACAACCCAACTCAGTGATCGATCTCCTGGTGAGGGAGGACTGGTCTGCTGAGTTAGAGAACGAGTTGGGGAGCTATGGAGCAAAAATGTCCTCCGCGACTGTTGTGTATGTGTTGAAGAAGCTCGAGAAAGACCCGAAGAAAGCTTCTTTCTTTTTCAATTGGGTCTGTCACGAAAATGGGTTTAAGCCCTCTGCTTCTGTGTATTCCTTGATGCTTAGGGTTTCTGCTCAAAGTGCCTCTTTGGAGACATTTTGGGTGGTTCTTAAGGAGATGAAGGAACAAGGGTTTTGTTTTGACGATGAAACTCGTAATACTATTTCAAAAGATCTCAGAAAGGGGAAGAAATTTAAGGATGCAGAGAAGTTTAACCTATTTCACAAAAAAATGGTGATGGAGGATAAGGCTGCTGGTGTTGTGAAGAAGGTAGCTGATGTTGTTTTGGGGCGGGATTGGAGTGATGAAGTTGAGAAAGAATTGGAAGAGCTTAAACTTGGGTTTCCGGGTAATTTGGTAGCGAGGGTGTTGAAGGAGCTAAGGAATCACCCATTGAAAGCTTTGAAGTTCTTTGATTGGGTTTGTTCGGTTCCTGGTTTTGAGCATACTTCTGATACTTATTCTTCTCTTTTGAGGGTTCTTGCTCGAAACGAATCGATTGAGGAGTTCTGGAATATGGTTGAGTCGATGAAGGAAGCTGGTTATGAAATTGATATCAATACTTACATTAAAGTTTCAAGGCAATTACAGAAGTCCAAAATGCATACAGATGCGGTGAAGCTCTATGAGCTGATGATGGATGGGCCGTTTAAGCCATCTGCGGAGCATAGCAGCATACTTTTGAGGAGCATTGCAGGTTCTGCAAACCCGGATCTGGATTTGGTGCTTAGAGTTTCGAAGAAGTACGAGGAAATAGAAGGCTCAGTCTCTAAGACAGTTTATGACGGGGTTCATAGATCCTTAACAAGTGGTGGTAACTTTGATGAAGCTGAAAAGACTGTGAAGGCTATGAAGGCTGCAGGATATAAGCCTGACAATATCACTTACAGTCAATTGGTGTATGGACTTTGTAAAGCGAAGAGATTCGAAGAAGCCTGTAACCTGGTGCTGGTTGACATGGAAGCTCAAGGTTGTCGGCCTGATATCAAAACCTGGACTATTTTGATTCAAGGACTTTCCACCGCAAATGAAGTAGATAGAGCATTACAAACTTATCTCAAGATGGTGGAGCTGAAACATGATTTTGATGCCCATCTTTTAGATGTTTTAATCCATGGATTGCTGAATCAGGAGAGGGTTGAGGCCGCATATCAGATGCTCCTTGAGACTGTTGATGCAGCTCAGTTGATTCCTTGGCAAGCGACATATAAACTTCTGATCAAGAAAGTTTTGGAGGAGAAGAAGCTTCAAGAAGCAATGAACCTTCTTCGGTTGATGAAGCAGCAAAAGTACCCTCCTTTTGCGGAGCCTTTTTCTGAGTACATTTCGAAGTATGGGACTGCTGATGATGCTGTGGAGTTCCTCAATGCACTGACTGTGAAGGAGTACCCGACATTAATGGCCTATGTTAATGTTTTCAGAGCCTTCATTGAGGCGGGTAGAGATTCGGAGGCCAATGAGCTCCTGTTTAAGTGCCCTCATCATATACGTAAACATGCTAAGATTACCGAACTGTTTTAATTAAAGCTAGCTAGGATGAGACATTCTAAGATTAGCGAATAGCTGCCTTGTAGCCGAGAGCAATATAGTTTTTGTTTAGTTGTTGCAGGTTATGGAGAATCCCATACAATGTTTTCATGTGAGCACTTGATAGTTTTGTTCTCTTGTACGGAATGGGGCAGTGTTCTCAATTATGTATGTCCTATCTCCATTGTTGTGTTGCTCATACTCCATAAACTAAAACGTTAATTGCACTGAAACATACATGGAACTATGGGAGTGTGTTTTTGCTTATTGTGTCCTTTCAATGATAGAAACATGGTCATGGTTACCATGAACCATGCTTGTTCCTTGGAGGTAGTTTTTTTCCCAACATAAAGGATCAGCATCTCATTCTAGATAAGAATAAAACACCATAGAATGCACAAACTTGAATTCTTAATTTATTTGTACTCAATAATTGTTTACAATATTCAAATTTACCTTTGCAGACATGCATTAGATGATCAAATCCACATTTATTTAAATCATTGCTGAAAATCCATACATAGTTCTGAAATCAGAGTAACCCAAATCTGATAGAATTCAACAAAAAGATAAACAAAAACTATTGTACTTGCACTTCAGAGAACAGACAGCCTATTGAGGCTCTGAACTTCAACAGACTTGAAAGACAAATTATGAGAACACCATCAATACTCTTTCCGAGGAAGAACGACAAAGCACTTCAGTACCTGTGTGACAATTTCTCCTTCTCTAGGAAGTTGTCAACATACCTGCATCCAGCAAAGCATCAAAGTTCAGTATTAAAATTTTGCTTTTCACGGATAAGCGAGTGTGGGTCCAAAAGAAACTAAAATCAAGATGGGTCCACAGGCAAAATGGATACATGTGGTTTTTGCAAAAATGTGTAACGAAGAAGATTAGTAAACAACAAGTTAATAATACTTGTTATTGTTTTTGTCCAAATGAGTTTTTACTACAATATCCATCAAATTAACATCAATAATATCTCCTCAGGCCAAGCACTGATTCCAATCAAACCATGACAGCATACCATTTTCTTCCAAAGGATACAAAAGCATGAGATAGACACAAACACACGAAAAGGTACACTAAACAAGTTTGAGGAACAACACATTGACTCCTTACAATGTTTGGGCGGCTATACTATAGGGGAAAGGAGTTTAGACCCAAGGAGCTAATCCTGTTTGTTTTCCAAATTCAATGCTTCATTTCTCATACTCGAATAGAGGTTAAGTTTGGGTCTGGGCTCAAGTGGTCTTATGGAATAACTTAATCACCTCCCTCTCATTTCCCTGACCAGCCCCATCTCATGTATGCCACATTGCCCAAGGTACTTGGATGAGACCTATGGGCCTTCCACTCCCTCACCTCAAACAAAGGGTCAATATATAGCAATATAACATTTAGCTAAAGGCTATTCCCATTATGTACTAAAAAAATATGCAAGATGAAATTTTGTATAAACATGTGCCTCATATTCATGAACCACAAAAAAATGCATAAACCTTAATACTCATATGCAATTATGATGAACCCTTAGTTTTAACCTACAAATGTAAATTTTATACTAGAGATCAGAATTACTTACACCCACTCACTCCATTCACAAAAAGCTTCAAAAGATTCCAATAAAAGGAGCAATAGAAACAGTTAATGACTTGGAGGAAGAAAAACATCAAAAACAAAATCCAAATGTAAGAGCATTACTACCCTAATTATGTGCCCTCCAAGGAGCTAGATATTAACAAGCAGATATTGATGTGCACTGGATAGTCCCAGTAAACAATTTGACAAAAAAAGATAAACTTGCTCGTTGGGTCTTAATCAAACATCAATTTCCTGATCTTTATCACCATTAACAAGAGAAAAAACATTCCCTTCACGAATTCCAATCAAATCTGACCGAAAATCAGAACCCTAATTTACATCTGGCACCAACAATATAAGGTCACATCGCTGAGAAATTCATAGATAACGAAGCGATTAAGAACTAAAACGCAATTCATGAAGCTATAGATTGAGAATTGAAACATTTCAACCAGATCAAATCGGAACCAAAACAATCAACAACAGCGAACAGATTAGACGAAGACGATACAGAAATCAGGTACTGTGAGAGGGAAATAGAGCAAGGGATGAGAAGAGTACATTTTGACACCGATGAGGGGGCCGAGGAGGAGGGTTGCGCTAATCCAGTTGTCGGTGACCTTGTGGGTGAGCTTGCTCGGCAGGTCGTTCCAGAGCCCGGGCATGATCTTCTGCTGGAACGGAGACAGAGCGTACACCACAGCCTTCATCCTGATCGGTGTCTTCCCCATTTCTGTTGCTGTTTGCTCTCAGATCTCGCAATCGAATCGATGAAGAAGAAGCCCTAGCAGCCAACGAAAATGTCTCTAGTCCTCTGAATCGTCTTCTCGGATACATTTATATACTGCTCCCGATCCCTGACCCAAACAGGAGGTGTTTGGATAAATCACCCATTGTTCCGGAACAAGATATCCCCAACCAGGATAGGTATGAACTTACCTTAATATTTATTTATTCCTTAAATTGTATATTTGACCATTCATAAAAAAAATGATTATTTTCACCACCAAACCTTGAAATTTAAAATGAAGAAAAAGGTTTTTATTTATGTATGATGAGATTATAACCGGTAATATTTAGAATTGATGAGAATTATCATTCTTTGAATTGTGTTGAAGGAGTATGACTTTTGAATCGTTTGATAATAAAATTAGATCAAAAGATACATCAAATACATACCATAACAATAATAATTACGATTATTATCTTTAACAATATCTGATCTATTAGATCAAGATAAACAGTCTTCCTACAATTGAGACAGTTATTTTTAAAAAGTACATAATATATTTATATACATCACATCTCCACAAATTATGGTTATTTTCATCAGGTCTCTTTGTTTTTATTTTTATTTTTATAATACACCCAGTCTCTTTCTTTATTATTAAAAATACAAAAATCCTAAATATAACAGTAAACATCTGATACATCAAATTCATTTAAAAATATATACATCAAATTTAGGATAAAAATATTGACTAATTTAATAAATTATTATTATTTGAAATATATAAAATATAGTTATATTATTAACACTATAATAGAGTTAGGCACAAAGTGAGACACTACTCCAAATTCAACTGCTATTCAACATTGTCACTGCCGGTAACTCTCTTTAGCTAAACATCTCCGCAGATCTGTCTTCTCTTTCGCTTCTCGCTCCTCTTCTCTCGCAATCCTCGAGCTCTTCAAGCAGTCTCTCCAGGTCAGTTTTGTGCTAAGCTTCTCGCTCTTCCTCCTCTGTCTCTTATCTTCAATATTCCTATGAAAAAGTTGCACCTTTTCTCGTTAATTGTATCGTATTGTTGGGTGTAAAGTCGTAGGATTTTTGTAGTTGTGAGCTAATCTATATTGCCCATTAGAGATCTGCTCTATACCCTTTGTTTGTTTCCTGAGAAAACTGGTGGGTATCCGAATATTTTTGGAAATTTTGGATCTTTGAGTTCATGGTAGCCATGGATAAGCTGCTGTAGTCGGAAACTGCAAAGGGCTCTGTGTTTTCTGGAATTCCAAATAGTGAAATTTTTTGGGGCATTTCAGGTTTTCGCTTAGTTTATTGCATTTGCTTAGTACCCAGATGCTGCAACTGTGTTGTCCTCCATTCTGGGCCTTCAAACATGGAACCCTAATACTTTGATCTGTATGTGTAAATGTGTATAGGTAATCTATGTGTAGGGTTTTATTTTTGATAATCTCTGTGTAGGTTTTGATTTTGACTTGAAGTTGGATCTCTGTAATTTGCTTTGGAGGACACATTGAGTTGAAGTGTAGTGAACTCTATCTGAATGGAAGGAGCTGGGGGTGATGGTTCCTCAGCAGCACCTCTGAGAGTGTGGAGCCACAATTTGTCGAGGCGTTACCAGTATTATCTGGATAAGACTACTCCACATGCTGTGCCTAGATGGGTCGGGACCTTCGTTGTTGCTGTGATCTATGCTTTGAGGGTATATTTTGTTCAGGGGTTTTACATTATCTCCTATGGCCTTGGAATCTATCTGCTGAATCTCTTGATTGGGTTTTTGTCGCCTCTGGTTGACCCTGAGATGGTTTCGGATGGGCCTATGTTGCCTACAAAAGGTTCGGATGAGTTCAAGCCATTCATTCGCCGCCTCCCTGAGTTCAAATTCTGGTAATATCATGCTTCAATGTGCTAATTGTTGACTTTATCAATTGCTGTACATTCTAAATTCTGGTAAGTGTTTAAGATTTATTATGATCTTAAACCTTGGTTTCAGAAATCAAGGTTTAAGATTTTGACACCTGACCTACAGTATATTGTAACATTGTGATCTGATCACAATTGCATAAATGATGCAGTTCAATGTCTCCTCCATTTGACTATGCACATGATGCTTAATATGGTATAAAGCTTACATTGATGATTTAATTTATCGAGGATGTAGATGGTCTAAACACCATTGATATTTTTATTTCACAGGGATAAGTAAACCAATTATGCATTTATTTCTAAAGTTAAATAAAGATCTCTTTGATCTCTGAAGTTAACCATGGAGGGAGGAGATTATTAGTTTACAATATTGTTGAAATACTTGTTTTATCGAACAATCTCTGCATAGGGAATTAGTAACCTACCCAAATAATTTAGTAATTGTTTTCGCTTTTCAGGTACTCCATAACTAAGGCTTTCTGCATAGCATTTACCATGACCTTCTTCTCCATGTTCGATGTTCCCGTCTTCTGGCCTATATTACTTTGTTACTGGATCGTACTGTTTGTCCTGACAATGAGGCGCCAGATTGCACACATGATCAAATACAAATACGTGCCGTTCAACATTGGAAAGCAGGTGAGCTTTCAAGCTCTTATGTTTCTTTTGCTGCAGCTGAGTGACTTCAATAAATATAAATTCAGATACTCGAAATCTGACAATTTGTATCATATGATCTTTGACAGAAATATGGCGGAAAAAAAACTTCACCTCACACCTCCTAAACCACTTTCGAAATG
>JAYMSW010000871.1:0-19103 GCA_036897725.1 Erodium texanum | reverse complement strand
CGTCTGGGTTTTGGTGTTACGCTTCGTCTGACTTTAGCGTCAGACTTAGTCTAGCTTAGGTGTGAGATTTCGGTCTGACTTTGATGCGCATTTTGCGCTTTAGGTCTTCTCATCTAGGTCTATTCTGGTCATATGCGGCACGTGAGCTATGCTCAGTGATAAGCTGGCTGCAGAAATTTTATTCCCATCAAGTCTAGGTTTTGTGAGGGCATATGCCCTGTTTGTTCATCCATTGTTGTATATATCTTATGATTGATATATAAAATTTGTTGTATCTTTTTTTAAATAAAAAAATAATTTTTATCCTATATGGAATAATTATTATCCCTATGACAAGAAACCAAAAAATCATTAAAAAAAAAGTTGTTGACTTTTTTAGGCACATTAATAAACTAGCGATAAGTAATATACTATGAAAAGTCAATTTGCCAAATCATGTTATATATTTTGTTACTGCCTCTTTACAGGCACAAATTTATATTTTTATAAATAAATAAAATTTATTTAGTTTGTTAATAGATGATATTCGTTTAATTTAAATGAAACACCTTCATTTCGGGATTGAAAATGAATATTCTTTTTCGACATTTTTTCTCTCGAGATATATTGCTTAAGAAAAACTTGAGTATCTAATCACTTAATAAATATTTTAACATATTTATCATCAGAGAAAGAGTATTGATAATTGTAGATAGATAAGGCGTGCCTCTGAAGTCAAAGTAAAATTATGATAGTAAACAACATATTTTCTAAAATAATAATGTGTCGAGGATGATCACTTCTTTGTCCGTAAAGTCAATTTCAACTTTGTTAGATAGAGTTTCAATTTGATCTCACCTATGTTTCCTAAGTCTGACTTTACATAATTAAACTAGTGTATTGACATAAAACATGTCCGATTTTAATATGCCAATCTTCTAGAGTTTTTGACTTTTGATATCGGAAAAAAGGAAGTTGACACAATCTCTCGTAAGCAAAGATAATTGACTTTTTGATAAGAAACCACTTCTGTCAAAGATACGCAAATATTTACAGGAAAAATTGCAAAGTTTCATACAAGGCATCATCGGTTTTATAAGATGCTTGAAATCCTCGCCCGATTAGAGTTTTTTGGTTGAGTAAAAACAAATATCGGCTTCGTCTTGGGGCATGTCTTCTTCGTACGAGAAGGTATGGTGAGTAGTATTTTGGTTTTGTGGGTTGGCAGACTCCGCGCTCGTGCACTGAACTGTTGCCTCCCAAGCTTTTCATCGTTTGCTCCAAGGGAAGCTCTTACTTGGGCAACGTTCGGGTTCTTGTGTTGCGTACCTACTGCGAAGATATTGTTGTCCTTAATTGGCCTCGGTTTGGTCATGCTCTCCTCGCGGGTATGTGATGGATAAGAAAGCCTTGCTCGTGCTCCCTTCGTTCCTCGCGTTTCCGCATGGACGTCGTGGTACATGGGTGTGTGCTCTGGTCTTGGATGCAGAAAGTGATGTTGGCATGGAACGGGTGTCTCCTATCACCAAGAACATGCACTCGTTACCCCTCCTGAATGACAACCATTCATGACTTGGCACTCGTTCCTAACAGGGCAACGAGCTGATAGGAGCTTGGTTCGTCCGTGAGGAATGCTACCTGGTTGATCCTACCAGTAATCATATGCTTGTCTCAAAGATTAAGTCATGCATGTGTAACCAAAGTTGGTTAGCCTAGTGGTAAAGACACTTAAAATTTGGTCCATTATATCAGGGTTTGAGTCCTAGTGGTGGTATCATTTGCCCACTTTATTTCTACCATTCTTCTTGGGCTTTCTCTCTCTCACGCTCTCTCTCTCTCTCTTATAAAAATATAAGTGACATTAATGAGCTTATTTCTATATAAAGGTTAGTTCATAAAAAATCAAATGATAGTACCCCTTAATTCTACATAAATAAGGTTGACTCTTTTCAAAACTTCATACATAGAATTATAGAAATTGCAGTATAAAAAACAAATATCGACATTATTATTAATATCAATATATTTTCTAGTTTTTCACTGGATATTTAATTAATTGGTAACTAGTTGGCGGATCGGTAAGGATGGAAAAAGGAAGAACAAAATGGTCAAATCTTTAGTTTTTGTTCTCCTCGTCGGATCTTGATGGCTACCAGATCTGTAGTGAATAGAAGAGGACAGGATTAGGGGTACACCACTACAAATCTGAACTTAGACCACGAACAGGATTCGTCGCCTAAGCTAACACATTCGTCGGCCAAGTCTTGGACAACAAACCACGTCGTCGCCCAAACCTCGTGGGCCAAGCGCTTGGACGACGAATAGCAAAATTCGTCGTTTTTCTCAACTTGGCCGATGAAATCTGTTCGTCGTCTAGGTGAACTACTTAGACGACGAATTTTGCTATTCGTCGTCCAAGTAGTTCACTTAGACGACGAATAGCAAGATTCGTCGTCCAAGTGAATATCAGAATTAAAAATAATAATTTGTAAAACATGCACCCATACGTGCAAAAAAACCTGTAACCCACAACATTAAATCTGCAATAAACGCAATTCCAGTACAAAACACAATACATAAATTGATGATCGATAACCCAAAAGTTTAAACCGTTACATAAAACGAATGTCAAATGTTTGTAACCTAACTAATCTAGCCTAAACGACGACGGTCGGACACTAGAACCGCTGGCCATCCCCGCCATCATGCTTTCCATCTTCTTCATCATGTCCTGACATTGTTGAACCTCCTGAGCCATCTTCTCCCGCTCCTCTCTAAACCTGTCTCGTTTCTCTCTCAGCTTCTTCCCGCTCTCCTCTTTGACTAGCCCATTTAGCATTGGGTACATAAGAACAATGAAGTTGAGCAGTTACAGTTTAGATGTAGAAATAAAGAAGAAACTTGAAGACACAACACGTGCCTCTGCTTCTCCATCCACCCATTTTCATATGCTTTCATCTTTCTATTAATTGCACACTTTATATATAGTAACCCAAATCATCACCAACTGTCTCTTCCCCATACTAAAAACAAACACTCTCATATATGAGACCTGTGATACTTTTACGGTTTTACCTGTTTATCTATAAAATAAAAAATAATAATGGATCGTGTGGGTGGTGGGAGAGTTTATGAGACAGTTCTAAGAAGTAGACTTGTCAGCAAATGTGCTCTGCAGACATTACTTTTTGATTGCTCTCTCCCAACCAAAACTCAAACCCTTCTCATATATTCACCAACACCAACTTGTTATTCATAATTATTATTCTTTTCTTCTTCTTGCTTCTCTCCTGCAAATTCAGAACCCAATCATTATTCATTTTCCAATCTGTCTTCTCAGTGTTTTTCCCCTTTCCTTACTTGTCCTTTCATATATATCTTTCCGGCTTCCTAAAATGGTCCAAAATTATTTATCAACTCATCATATCGCCATATGTTTTATACCCAAGAACGTTGGTGGATGAATTCAATTTAATACATGTAATAGTAAACGAATCTCATCCACCCGTGATTCGGGCTTCTCAAATAGTCTATATATATATAATACGAGCAAAGTCATTGAGATCAACAAACCTCGTTGATCACGGCATTGATGTTGACAATGAGATACTAGAATTTTCAATAATCAATCCGTTGTTTTTGTGATTCTGATTTCATATAGTTTGAAACTCAAATTTGTAAATATCAATCATTATTCCATTTCAGATCAACAAATTGTGTACCTATTGAAAATAATTATTGTGATAAAGTAGGAGGATAATAAACAAGTTCAACCACCGAAACTTGTTTGTCTTAATTTACCTTATATTTTATGATTTTATTTAAATTACTCACTGCTTTCTTCTTTTTTCTTTTTTTTGAAAATAATTACTCACTGCTTTCCATATATGTGTTTGAGCTCAAAATTTTTAAACATGGTCGAGACCAAACGGAATACTTATTATTAATTTTTTGAAGCAAATGGAATAATCCAATAATATTTATTGTAATTACCATAAATAAAAAAAGTTCCAAAAACATGAAAATCCAGTACTGAAAATCGGGTAGGAATCGATAAATTAATAAATCCCCCATCCATTTCTTCTACTTCAAGACTTTTTGTTCTTGGATGGAACGCTTCCATCAGTCCCAGCAAGCATGGCATACTTATCCTTCCTTGTCAAGTTGGTGCACTCAAACCCTAATGTCCCACCCAGCCCCCTCTGGATATAATTCGCCACTTCAATAGCCGATTTGCCACCTTTGCACGTGAGCTCACTCGGGAGCTGATTCAAAAATGTGATCTCGTACGTTGGCATCGGGTTCATGAACACAAAATAAGGGTCCAAGAACTTATATCCTCTGGCCGATGTTCCATAAAACACACTTTGCCTTGTGCTGATTGCCACGGGAACGATCCTATCGGTCAGCTCCGCGAATAGGGCACTGAACCTTAGCAGGAATGGCTCCCTACAAGTTGTCCCTTCGGGACAAATGACCAAATCGCCCTCCTCGAGCAAGCGCTTGATGTTCTCCGCGTCCCTCTCCCGCTCCCTAGACAATGCCACTGCCTTGATAGGGGAAATCATTTCGGTGAATTTGCTTATGCTATATGTGACGCAACTAATTTTTCGTTTCAAAGCGACCGCGGTGATAACAGGGTCTAGAACCGTCCTGTGGTTGCAAACGAAGAGCACCCCGCTTCGACCCTTTCTAGGGGCAGGGGGAGGGGTGCCCTTCACGATGACCTTGATCCCTAGGAGCTTGTAGTTGTACCATGCAAGTCTCTCCGGTAAGGGGATGTTTAGGTATACCCTAAGGATGGAGAGTATGATACCAATTGGCAACCATAGGAAAGTTAGTGTTGCAACCAATGGGGTTGGTCTTTGGACGAATCTACCCTCGTGGAATATCACCGGGGTTAGGAGCTTGTTCCTCGCTAGTGCCTCGCATTTGCTTCTTGGCACCAAGTATGCTTCCTGTAATTAATTTCAAAATTGGGCATGAAAAATATGAGTATATGCATAATCAAATGATTAATTACAAGTATTTATAGTTTTTTTGTCTAACCCGTTAAGTGAATCCATAAAATTTGGGATGGATAGCTAGTAATAATGTTCGTATATATATTTAATATGTCTTAAATTATCATGATTGTTTTGTTAAAGTTGAATAAGTACTTGTTAGTTTGTTTTGTTTTGTCGGTATATTCAAAAAAAGAGAGTAAAAGAATTGATCATATATATCTCACCTTTCTTTCATCATTTTCTTATAACATTATTAAGACGGCATTAAGAGTTGGTTGGACCACAATAAGTAATCTTTGATGAGTTGTGTAAATTGAATACTTCTATCTAGCCAGCTAAGATTCAAATCAAAATAAATGTGAATCTGTACTTTCAAAAGTAATTTTTAGAAAATCCCAAGTTGTAAAAAAGCTATAGATTAGAAAATTACCTAATAATAGAACCATATATATCTAAAGAATGGAAATATTAAATGATTTTCCCCGTGTTGTACAGACACGAAAATTTACATTTTGCTGTTACAGTACTACAGTAATATTAAAGGAAATGAAAGACATTCATGTGATATACAAAAATAACATAATTGCAACATCAAAGCCCTCACCAAACATGTAATAAATAGGATATTAATATTTTTGTATACACACACATGGGGTCTTCAAATAAATAGTTGGCATATCAACTTATAAGCAACAACACTGTAACACTTTTACTTTCACATCTGTGTCAAATTAAAGAGAAAGAAATCATGATATATGGTTCAAAGATGGTATTATTCTCTTCATTTAAATTATTTATAATTGTTAAATTTGTGAGGGAGAATGTAGAAAAATTAGTTGGATACGCAATTAAGATATTATTTGAGTGGAGAGACTACTTGTGTTTTAACTAAATTATCCTGTTCGACAGGATACAAAATTTCATATCTTTGTCGGAGAGGAAAGAAATTAATTAAAAATATGGAGTGAAAATGTATAGATATGAAACGCATGTCGTTTAGATCAAGTACTAACCTTGCACACGGCCATAAAGTCATGATCGGTGACTGTATCACCAAGACCCAAATCCGGTAAGTTCGGGCCGAACTCTTTGACGATGGCTTCTCTCTTGTGCTCGCCGACGAGGACGCCAGGTTTCTTGACGAAACCGGTGGCCCTGCCCGATTTCGTCACCTCCAGTTCGGTGCCGATGACCTTATCGGCACCAAGAAAATGCTTAGCAAAATGTTCCACCATGACCCTAGGGTTGGCCGTGACCACGACCCTCTTCCCGAACGAATTGAACACGTTCCAAGCCACCAGGTGCACATCCTCGGCGTAAAATTTGGGCAAAACCGACCTAGACACCAGCTCAACATCTTTCATCTTGAGCCCCGCAAAGGTTATGAACACGAACACGTTGATGGCTAGGGACTCCGAAACGCACATATGTGTAAAGTACAGAAACGGTGCCGTTGCGAGGAGGAGGAGTCCTCGGAGGAGGCTGCCGGCCTCGATGGCGAGCAGCATGTAGTAAGGGAAGGGGACGGAGGAGACGAGGAGCGTGCCGTCGAGGTCCGCGGCCACGGTTTGGTTGGACCGGCCCTCCTTGGAGCATTTCGAGACGGGCTCGAAATGAGGATGTGCACCCATTGGAGAAGAGCTTTTCAAGTTATCAAGGAGTAGTGTGTTGTGAAGATGGAGGTTGTAGGTGGGCTTTAAAAGGCCACGAGAGGAAGAAAGATGTTCGGTTGTGTTCAACGCTGTTTAGTTTGCATGGAAACATACACAATTAACAAGTTAAAATATCACGGTTAGTCATAGCAGTTATTTCTCTTGCTCAAATGTTAGTGTTATCTATAATTATATGTCTTATTGGTTGTCTTGAGTTATCATGTATTTGTGTTTGGTATACTTTTTAATTCGATATACTTATTAGTCTATACATAAGTTATACTCATTTAAAGTTGATGGTAGAATTTATGAAGTCTCTAATGTTTTTAAGAGGCTCTAATATTAATCATGCCTTATGAAGTTTGAAGGAGAGGAAAATCATAATTTATTAAGCGTAAGTGATATGTAATGACGTTGATTAAGAAGGTGACGTGTAAATTAGGGCACAGTTGTTGAAGTTGGAAGGGTTCTTTGAGTAGGTGAGCCTCCGAACCAATTATACCAATATTACATTGAATTAGCCTACTTTTTAGTTTACGGGTAATGCCGACCAAAGCCGCGGCTTTGTATTAAATGGCCATTTCTTTATCTTTTTAGTTAATCAAAGGGAACCTTTCAACCGTTTGTGTAAATGATAATTTTATAGTAATACGATTTTACTAATGTCAATTTCATGAATATATTGAAGTCCAGACAGAGAAGCAACAAAATGACATCATTTTGGTTGGCTCTGACTATTCGATGATATTTTTTTATCTAACAGTTTGCAATGAATCATTTAATGCAAGGGTTTGGTTGGTAAAGATCTGCCCATAACTATAAGATGGGGTGTGGGACCCAAATTGATTTTTTTCCAACTTAATGCATCTTAATTAAATAATGAAGTCACTTAAGGTTATAGTAATAACAAATCCAATACTTAATATGTATTTATATCATGAAAAAATCAGTCAAATTATGTTTTAACTCTTAATTAAGGATTTAAAATAGAAGAGAATATCGAACTTTTAATATTATGAAGTTAGTTAGCACTTATTGTGATCATCCAATTAAACAAGTAGCTCACATGCACAATGTATATTGAGTATTGCATATTTAAAATTGTATTCACCCAATTTAAAACGCGAAAGTAAATCCTAAAATGTAACGTGTGTCCCCGAATGTTCACGATGGTGAACTTTCTACTTTTGTTAATGAATCCGATGATGTGATCTCTTTAATTGAGTAAGGGCAAGGCTAGTGATGTTAGCACTGTCACGTCGGACTAGGTAAGTTCAGTGTGTGTTCTAAATACTAACACTAGAAAAATACAAGGCCAACGGCCTCGTTTCCTCAGCATCATTGCTTAACAGATTTGTCGATGAAGCCGAAAGAGAGAGGAAGAGAGGTGGAAAAAGAAGACGAAGGAGAGAGAGAGAGAAGACGAAGAAGAGAGAGAAGAAAGGATGCATGTCGCTTTCTATGCGTTGGCAACGTTGCTCGGCATTGCCTCCCCGCTAAAGGGGGTTGTTGGGCTAACATCGGTGCCAGTGCTTTTGCGCGCGGTACCAACACCGGTGTCGAAGACCCATAACCGCTCAGCACTGACCTGTTGACCCTGCCCTGAGGGCAACAATTGAAAGCGCTGGAGAAATTAAGTGTGAGATGAACTTTAGGCGTAGATTAAAAATATACAATAGAGTAAAAATTATACAGTTCTCAATGCGAAGTCAACTTATGGTGTCGCACGGCGACATATGACTGGAAAAAAGAGTTAGTGTGACTGGATTGCTGCTAGAGGATACTTGTTCAGCCTTCATGCATGCCAAAAGATCATTGTAATCTTTAATCACTTGCTTGTGGTCGTAGGTTGGCTGCTACGAATTTATGTTTAATCGAAATTGGAGTGATTTTTGGTTGTTGCGGAAGATATAGACCTGAGGTAGAGTTGAAATTGAGAGAGAAATAAAATTGGAGAGATGTGAGAATCAAATAAGGATATAGGTGTTTTTAATCATTTTCAGATTTTCAATTAAAGAAAATGACAAAAGTGGGGAGGGTTACAACTTTCTTCTTTGTCCACGCGTTAATGCGTGATTGGTTCCCTATAATCCGACGCAGACAATCGAAGTGGCCATGATGCTATTGCTAACGTCATGACGTAACGTCGTTTATCCGGTGCACACGTCAAACGTGTCCTTCTAATATATCTTTTACAACGATGAAATGCTAACGTTGCATTCAATTTTTGCCATCCGCCGTAGCCATCCGCAAAACCCGGATGCTATTATATGTGAGTGGAGCTTGGTGGTGATCTCTTTTTGTATACCAAGTCTTGCTCTCAACATCCCATGTGCACTTTCTTCTGCCACAACACCCGGATGCTTTTGCACCCTCGTTCACCATAAAGCTTAGTTCCTCAGTCTTATACACACACCACACACGGCGTATTGCTCTATACCACCACTTGAAAACGTTCCAAAAGTCCTCCTAACTTCTTTTCTTGTCACATACGACACTTAGCCAGCCAAACTTACAGATTTCCTGTCATCCTTGTAGAAAAAAATAGATTAATCCTACAATTTCAAAAAATATTCTACTAAATTCAGACGTCGCCAAGCGGTATAATTTTTTTTTTTTTGAGAAGTCCCAGCAGCATAATTAAATGAAACAATTTGTCAAAATTCTAAGACAATCAAATAAAAAAGGAGCATAGATACTTTGATGCCCAATTATAAATAATAGAAACTCAATCCTAAAATTAAACGTCAATAAAATGTCTTAAGATTTAAAAGCGATTTAAATACTTTTCTTTGCTGATCATATTATTATAATTAGATGGTTGAAGTAAGACGAGTAGGAACAACACTGGAGCTGAGGTAAGCAAGGACGAGGCGAGAGCTGGATATAGGTGAACCAATGAATGTAGAAGCTAACTAGATGGGCGGTTTAATTTCACAACCTTGGACCAAACATATAATATAGAAACGATTCATTTGGTCTATTATTGAGCCGTAAACAAATCGTGATCTCACATCCTCAAATACATTAATTTGATATCTTGCTGGAAATGGAACACTGAGCAAGGTCTTTCAATGGAAGAGCCAAAGCGTCAAAATAGGTAGATATCGGCATCAACCACTTCACTTAATTATGTCTTGTGTCACAAGGAACACTTGCTTGAAAGCAACCAAGACCATGCCCTTTTTAATCCAACCCATTAATGTGTATATTTCTATATTAGTAGTTGTTGGGAGGTCAGGAACTTGTGCTTCTATCTATACCCTTTCCCTAATCTCCTCATTCCCACATCTATTGAATTTGAATAATCACCCTTCTCCCATCCAATATTAACCGTGTATTATGTGTATGTATTTTTAATAGCAACCATTAATATTCTGTAACCAATTAATTAGTATGTGCCAAAACAATTTCGTGTAAATAATTACACGCGTAGCTAGATGTTAAATATTTGCTTTTTATTTTCTTACAACCTACGAAGAAATATTTGCGGTTCATATTAATCCTTGAATTTGGTACTACCATAATTTAACCTCTTATTTTGTTTTAATTGTAAATTTAGATATATTGATCGAGTTAAGTTCACATATGTTGATTCAGTTGCGATTATATAGAATGAATTTTTGTGTGGATTTTTCCAGGTTTTGAAGTCAAACATTTTGCTCTGAATAACTTCATGAACTACATTTTGTTCCAAATCATCCGTAAAATTTGAGAAATCTCTTCAAGTATCCCCTTGCACATTACCTGAATCTCTTTCGGGTGTGC
The DNA here is from genome assembly GCA_036897725.1 of Erodium texanum. Taxonomy (NCBI): domain Eukaryota; kingdom Viridiplantae; phylum Streptophyta; class Magnoliopsida; order Geraniales; family Geraniaceae; genus Erodium; species Erodium texanum. The sequence goes on along the minus strand of JAYMSW010000871.1, from coordinate 8,698 downwards.
AATTTTTCATTATCATTTATTGTTGGTAAACATAATTTTTATTCTCCTTGCATTAGGAATTTATTTTGTGGCATTCTGGTTGTCCTCTCTAGCTAGAAGTCTCCAACCTTGTTTCCCTAGCATTGCAACATTAAAATCTCTGATATGTTTGAAACTCATACCACCGTAGTTCTTGTAATTACACATACATTGCCAGTGCATCTAGATCATTCCACGGCCCATGGTTTTGCTTTGGTTCCACCAGAACCGAGCCATTAATCGATAAGATTACACTCATAACATAATTAGACAAAGCTTGTATGACTGTTTTTCAAAAGTATTTCCTTGTCGGCTCAACTGGAAATCAGGTTAGTGTCCCATGATTGTATTCGTTGAATAACTCGGTCTTTCACAAAACCTAGGGCTTTAGTCTTGCTTCGACCCATTAAGCTGGGTAGACCATGATAGTACCCAATTTCTTCCTTCATCACTATTCCAAGTTGAGTGCATATAAATTGCTTCTCCTCTTGGCTCAGTTTTCTTTGGAACACCTCCACGCTCATGCTGGTATTGAATATGATAGAGGATTTATGTATATTTATCTTTTAACCTGAGACCTGCTTAAACTGAGTCAATAAATCTTTGACCCTGGCTGTCTCTGTGGATGACGCCTTATAGAAAATATAGCTATCGTTAACAAATAGCATATGCTAGACTCTTGGGACACCTTGCACCACCTAATAACCATGCAACCACCCTGACGCCTCATATTTAGAGATCAATACAGATAAACCTTCTGCATACAAAACGAACAAATACAGGGATAGTGTTGATCACCCTATATAAGCCCACATGTAGGTAAGATTGGGCTTACTCTCCGCCCCTCTAAAACCGTTGAGTACTTAATAGTCTTAGGACTCTGCTTAATTAAGAAGATTCAGTGTTTAGCGAGCCCCATTTTTCTAAACATACTGCATAAATAACGCAATTCAACAATGTTATGATATAATATATGATAGAAAGAAAAAATTTATTTGAATTACAAAATCGTCGTGGGACTCAATACATTCGTATATGATTTCTTGATCGATCGAAATCTTCTTACTCATTTAACAACTGATTGTCCCTTATTTTTTAAGAATCACTATAAGATGTAAGCAACTTATCGTCAAATGGACTACAAATCATCCTACATTGTAGAAGCTGTTAGACATTCACGTACGAATATACGTGTGCCCTAACCCAGTGAAATTTCACTGGCATTGAAATTTAGAGTCGATTTCAAGATAAAAATCTCACAATTGGATACGGATTGCAAGATAGCAATTCTGATTTACACTAAATACGTATACTTACTGTATAATCAATAAGACACGTGGTGTTCATCCCAAGGGTTGACAGACATCAATCATATTCATGATTAATTCTATTTTAGTTTCAACGTCAAGAAATTATAACCTAGCAATTAAGTGCGTGGGCCTAAACCTAATATTAGTCACAATCCGAATTGGTTCCATCATGTTATGGCTAATAAATAGCCGAATCGCTCTGATCATATAATTGAACAGAATCATCGGTGACAAATGCAGCAAACTCTAAGAACTATAATATCGTAGTAGTGTTCTTGTATTATTGCTACCTAACAATGATGCTCAATTTCGGTGCTATAAATTCTTGTAACATGAAATTTCTTTGCAAGTGGCCAAAAGTGATTCGTTATATTGAAATTATGTGACCTAGAAAGGAGAAACGGGGATGTAACCTAAAAATTGAATCCAAGGTCACATAATCTAAAATCCTACTCATGAAACAATAGATTTACAACAATCTTAGCTAGTGTAGAGATAGAAAGACAAACTTAGATTGGGTTGAGAAGCCCAATCATTATCCCACCATCTTCTTTTTTCCCCCAAAGCTTCAACACATGAAAATGGAGAAGAGAAAGATGAAAGATGCTCCATGGCACTTGATAATAGAACTCACTCCTAACTTAGACTCAAAGGGTGCTCAAAAGTACATACCAACTCATCTCATACAATTCCTAATCCCTTCTTTCAAGTGAAGGAAAGGTTTAGTTGGGCCGAGACCTGCTTAAGTCCCCTACAAATTCAAATGCCAAACACCTTCATATATAAACTTCAAGGCTGGGCTCAATTTTAGAAAACCTTGGATCCTGCTAAAGAATAATATCCCAATACTTCTGGGCCATATTTAATCTTGTAAACAACCCATAGCTGCAATGGGCCTTGTCCACTCTTTAGTTCTGTTCTTCAGTTTAGAAATATAATAATACAATAATGAACATAGCAAAGTAGGATTTTGTTCTAAATATAAAAAAATAATTGTGCAAACAGACAATTTAGGGGTCCGGTTCAACATACTCTTTGATCAATTTTAGGATTGAAACTTCTAATGGTTTAACCAAAAAGAATTGGAGAAGCACAATGTTAGGTTCTCTTGTGATATTCCAAAACCTTTTTCTTTATTCAACCGATATTAAATTGCAATTACATGGACCTCTTTAGCTAAATAGCTTGGTCAAGAAAATACAAACAAGTATAAAAGGAAAAGGGAAAGGGAAAGTGGGGGCGACCCCGATACATGGACCGTGCTCTTTTAAACTTTAGTCCAAAATGCACATTATGTGTTTTCATTGAATATATAAAACATTGAAAAAGAAACGGCACTAACCATTATTTATATGCAAACATGGATTTGACTTTGGCAGCGAATCTATCTTAAATTTTATGTGTTTTGATTTCGGAGTTTGGAATTGCGTGTGGGTTTTTTGTTGTCCGCCACAATGTGTGCAATCCGTTCGTGCGCTCTCTCTGCACAAAGCTTAATACAACAAAGTGTTAGGAGACAAACGAGAGTGTGTGTGTAAACACTTTGGGTGCACACCGCACGTACCTCTGTTCACTCTTTTCTCTACACTAATGGCTCCTCCGATAACGACTTCTTCCCATTATCTCTCTTTTTCTTCGTTTATGTTACCATTCTTGCATACACTTCCATTCTTCACATGTTTCCTCGTCCTCTAATTTATAATACATTTGTTCTAACTATATAGATGAGATCGGTCATGTACAATTGCTATTAGATATGGGTCTATGCGGATCAAGAATGACACGTTACTCAAGTTAATTTAACGATTAAGTGTTCTGTTCAATATAACAAAATTGTGAAGTCCAAAAATGTATGGGTGAGTAGACAAAATGTTTTGGTTGGGGTCGTCAAGCCCCGGCAAATCATATATATGGGGTGCATTATTTTCACCACTTATATACGAGCCATATTATATGGACCCAATTAATAGGAGATGATACCTAAAAACACATACTAGAATAGAAAAAAAATCAGATGTTGACGAGCCCACACAATGAGCTGAAACCTATACGCCAAAAGAAGCATATACATTGGAAAAAAGAAAAAGAGAGAAAGGGGTGTTTTCACGTGTAATTAAATTAGGGGAATAAAAGTGTTTTCCACTTTCAAAAAAGCACCATTCTGGATTTTTTATGATGCAAAGTCAATATTTATGAATATATAAATCTTGAAGAAACATGAGTACAACAACCATATATACGGCTGTCCGTTTCATTAACTAATCTATTAATAATCATGAAAGTCGTATATATTTTATGATGGCATAAGTATATATGACCTTAAAACCTCCCAAAGAGTAGAGACCATAATACAAACTTGATAAGATAATCATTGCTTTTAGAACGGCAACATGGAGTATTTTATTTTTAAAAAATGGAATATTTTAACGGTAAAATGAAGAGGTGGCCTCAAGAAAGCATATCCATTGTTCTAAGTTGAGTTATAAAAAAAAAACCTAGCTAGGGCTGATCTGTATAAATGAAAATATGCTGCACTATGTTGCATTATTGGGCCATGTTTCACACCTGCTTTTGGCGGCGTGTGGGATCTCTCTAGTGGAAGATCCATTCACTCATGTCATGTTACTGCTGTCACAGTGAAGAAGAATATGTACACAATTTCAATAATATCTCTACTCAAAGTCAAAAGATGCTCACAAATTCGATGGCTCCTATGATCTGAATTGACAAATCATTTGCATTCATCACATCTTTTTTGCACCCAATTTCAGTTTCTTTCCAGATTCTCTACTAAAGGACAACCTTTGAATCGTGGATATGGAAATTATTAAGATGTTGTATAGACTAAGTTTTGTATCATGCCAATCCTTGCTTGACCCGGAAAATACTAGAACTAACACGACCTAACCCAATTGACTATATGAACTGATAATATACCCAACCCTACTTTACTACCAACTTATGGTAACTCCAACCTTTTCAAATTTCATGGGGTATATGTTACTGCAAAAGTTTTAAGTAAAATTTACAGTAAATTTAGGTTTTAAATTCGAATAGAAAATTATATTAACTGTTTCAGTTGTTTATTTATATTTATTCAGACAACATTAAATCTTGATATTTAATTTAGTTGGTTCCTATAATTTTATAATATTATTTGTATTATATTACATATTTTGTCTAGTCGTGATTACATTATTTGTAACAATCTTTAGATAATAAAGAGAGGTTATTTTAGGCATGAATTAGACAAGCCAGTTTTGTGTCCCACCAATCAAGTTAGTGTTAAAGAGTTGTTAAGCGGTATCGATCGTATTTTCCGTTGCCAAACAGGACTTTAGGTGTCGATCGGTTGAAGAGAGACAGGCCTACGCGGCAAAACCACCAGACCCCTTTCATAATATTAACATCATCACGTGACAGGCATCCAACTCCCCTCCACGTGGCAGTTCCTGGGTTCTACATAGGAAAGGTGGCACGTGAAGGGCACGAGCGGTCCCCTCGAATGTCTGTCTTCGTAGCCTACAAATATTTAAAACCCGTCTTCATGGATTCAATTCATGAGTTCCGCCATTAATGCCCTTTAGAGTCTTGACAAAGCAGCACTGACTGTGAGTGATACCTACTAGCTAGCTCAATCGTATGGCTCTCTTCCATCTTTGCCCCTTGTATTGTTATGTTTTGGTGTGACAATATTGTAATTTTGGAAGGATTGGAGGGGTATTTTTGGGGTGTGGTAACGGGTCCTTGTTTGGAAGGTGTCTATGAGCTATCCCTACACAGCTAAGCAAAAGATTGAAATGCATTGAACTCCAAATTGGGCCGTATAATCTTCCCGAATCTAGATGGAGCCTACCCCCCATAGTATCGTTCCTCATCATCACATTTGTCCCATCCCATCCCACAAAGGGTCATACCCTCCTTCAAACACTAACTAAAACCTTCCCCACAATTATAGGCAGAAAAATGTGACAATACCCATTAATTCATTTAGAGCAAGTTTAACGATCGACGTTATATCAATGTTAAATGTTAGTGAGATAACATTGATATTATTGTTGACTGATAAAGGGTTACCGTCGGTGCTATCTCAATATCATCAATCTTTCTAAATTTTTCAATCACGAGTTCAAATAGTAATAAAAAAAAATGAATAATGTCACAAGACTACAACTCCTTTTTTTTAAAATTTAAATTTGTTCACTTGATAGCTTTATACTAAAACCATGAAAGTCTACTGCAATGTATGCTCCATTTCTATTATAATAACAATAATTTGGTCATTTCCAAACATAAACCCCATGCACATAACATTAACTCATCTACACTAATATTTCTTCTCTATTGCATATGGTCGATTACTAAATCTATGAGGACATCTTCGTCTTAGAGATTTTAACAAGTAACTTTTATTCGTATCTTTCTGATTGTTCTTTTGCTTTTATAAATACGTCTAAATACATACTCCACACCCTTCGAATGAGTGTCCCAATGAACTAACGATGCACAAGACTAAACCAACATAATCGATGTTCTCGTATCTTTTCATCTGTAAGTGTAACACCTTGTGTTAGATGCAATAATGCTTGTCTAACTACTAATTAAAGAATTTTTCCTCAATCGTGTGCTCAATATCCAATGAAACATATACATCTCGACTATTTTCATTTTTCCGATACAACTTTTCAGCGCAACTCAACATCATTTTGTCACATGCAATAATGTTGGTCTAACAACTAACTATAGAATTTTTTCTTTCAAAATTTAAAAATCTTTGATAAGGTCTGTCATAATTTGAAACAAAACGCTTAAATAATATGATTGACATCACTGTCCAATGTATACCCTACTACTATCAATTATAATGTAAAGTTAACCGGTTGAAGAAACAAATAAAAGGTAAACTATAGTGTCCACATGAAGGATCCGAAGAGAGTGTTGAATGGGTGGTTCATTCAAGTACAGGAACAATATTAATGTACAGATAGTAGCAGGTGGAAACATTGAAGTGAATCATGATGGATATATATGTATATGGGAACTGAAATCCGGAAAGTTCTATTCTTATTTTCACACTGAGCCGGGAGAAGAAGATAAATGGAATTGTGGGTATTGGGTGATCTTAATTTTCACGAAAAATGTGAAAATGATGGGTCATGAATTCTCTAGAGAGAAGACCCAATGGATAGATAATAACTGCACATTGCTAGCTAGCAAGCACGAGAAGTGGAGGAGATTGAGAGTGTAATTATAAGTGGAAAACACAATGTGTCAATGGTGAATGGTTGCGATTGATAATTTATTCATTCAATTTTGTAGGTACTACAACGTTGTTAACTTAAGATAAGACTGCCGATGTAAGATTTACGAAAGCATATATGCGATCAATAATCCATTACCTTTATGGATTTCCTAAGTTTTCCTATTAGTTCCAGGTCGCCGAGTATAAAATTTTGAATGAAATTACTTTATATTGTGAATAGTATTAGATTCTTCAAAAAAAAAAAAAAAAAATAGTATAATATCAACTCAACTAAAAAGATTTTCCATTGTCTAGACGAATGGGCGTGGTTCCTCAATCATTTTCAAGGCGCAGACTTAGTGGTAAGATTTTTAGGCCGGCATTTATATTTTTTCTAATTTTGTTTTACTTCTCCTTTTAGAAAACTACCCTGAATTATATACTTGTAGAAGGAAAGCGAAAATGCGTCTATCCGGCATATGCTACTCCATAAGCTAAACCATCAAATCGAGAGGAATTTGTTTGCCCAAGTAGCAGAAGAGTTCGTCGAGAAGTAACACCCACTGCCCTTGATCGGAGCCTGTCTACATGCTTACAAGAACGAAGATCTCGAGTACTGCTCAAAGGTATGAAATTCCTTTCTCTATTACATCTAGCTGTTTTAACTATTATTTTATAAAGTACTACTAATTACATGGTTTAATTATTGTGCTTTTAGGACAAACTGAAGGCGAAGGTGGCGGAGGAAAACAGGATCATCTTACCCGACTCCCTTCCTCGTCTGGACGTAGAAGAGTCTATCTCTCTAGCCTTAACCCAACACGCCCTTTGGACATTGGCTCTCAAACGGAGTTGTTCGGGAGCCGGTTGGTTCTTACATCCGAGGAGCCAGTTTGGTGCCCAATAAGCCAAAGAGGAAGGTCGGGAGACCGATTGGATCGTTTTCATACCAGTCTACATGCTCCACTAACCCGATCTATACAAATGAAGAAATTGAAGCGAAGATTAATGAACGGGTCACAACAGAGGTCGCAGCTTACGAAGCACGGGTGAATGTGGTGCTGGAAGCACATGTCATTTTTGAGGTCATTAAGGCCCTGGCAGCTAAAAGAGCAGCCACTGATGCATGTGTCCTCCAACAGGTGAACGAATTCTTTTCGAGCATGAGGCACGTCAATAGACACCACTCCAACTAGCTTCATGTTTTGGGATTTCTTATTTGAACTTCTATCTGGATAGTTTTAATGTTTTTTGGATGAAAAATTGTGGGTACTTTTGGTTAATGTTTGTGAATGATATTTTTGGACGTTAAATATAGTTGCTTTGAGCTTAGACTGAATTGCTTAAGATTAGACTGAAAATTGTATCCGAGGTGCATTGCGTTGTAGGTTTGCAATCGTACCGGCTATCAACTGTGCCCTGTTTTTTTTTTTTTTTTTTTTTTGTAAGCTGAACATCTTGGGCGACGCATAAGTTGCGTCGCTCAAGCTGTTCATCCTGGGTAATGTGGGTTACACTGCCTCGCTTAAGCTGTTCATCTTGAGTGATGTAAGTTTATTGGTGTGTCACACGGATTGAATCACTAATTGGGCGACACAAAGGTGTGTTGTCTAAGAACGAATTGTTGCGTTGTCGAAGCCTCCTCACCTAGGCGATGCAGTCAACGGAATCAGACGACGGTAACATCGTGCATTGTCTTCGATTAGCCTGGACGACGCAACATTTACTCACCATCGTCTTGGTTCTTAGACAATGTAGCCTTCGTTACCCAAGATCCAAGATGACGCAACCAACGAATAAAGCGATGCAAATTGTGCGTCTCCCAAGTAGAGATCCATAATAATGTTAAGACCTCCCATAGCTGATCAAAAGTAAAATAATCAACGTTACAAATTACAGTATATATGAAGTTTTAGAAGCTGCATTGTAACTGTTGTTCATTATCTTGAAATGTTATGTTCTCTAACCTCAATAACGTTGAGGAGCCACCATATATATTTGAGTGGTAAACACAAAGCAAGTGGGAGAAAACTAGCTAGACAGCCACATGGTTCCTGCAGAAGTGAACCAGCTGCTGAGTGCGGAAGTGAAGACCATATCTGGCTAATCTGAAACTATTGACTTGAAT
>JAYMSW010000870.1:0-19104 GCA_036897725.1 Erodium texanum | reverse complement strand
CTCAGATCTGAAAATATCGGACTGCCGATTCGCCGCCTTGGAAGGCCGACTTGCCGCCTCGCTCGCCTTGCCGCGCCTAGACGGGAACAAATTGGTAGCCCGTTTTGATCACCCGACTATGCCAAATCGGAACGGGCAAACCTGATTTTTCCGATTAGTCACCGTTTAGGTGTCGCCTAATCCCGATTTTTACAACCCTACTTACAGAAGACCTTACATCTCACCGAAGGATGAAAATTTTGCATGATGCTAAACATTATTTTCGGGATGACCTTTTCTTGTTTACGATTTGTGTAGATCAAGTGATTAGGAGGCGCACCTCCAAATTTGAAGTGTAAGACATTCTTCTTCATTTTCATGGAAGAGAGGTAGGTGGCCATTTTGGACCTATAAGAACCACAACAAAGGTATTGCAATCCGGTTTCTATTAGCCTACTTTTTTTGCGATGCTTATCTCTTTTCTAAGAATTGTGATAAATGCCAAAGAACGGGTAATATGTCTAAGAGGAAAGAGATGCCTATGACCACCTCTATTGAGGTTAAATTGTTTGATTTTTGGGGTATAGACTTTATGGGACCATTCCCATGGTCACACAATTATGAGTATAATCTTGTGGCCGTGGATTATGTGTCCAAATGGACGGAAGCCATTACCCTCCCTACCAATGATGCCAAACTGGTGTGTATATTTTTAAATAAAAACATTTTCCCTGTTTTTGCACACCTAGGACAATCATTAGTGATGATGGAAAACATTTTTGTAATAAAATTTTCTGAAAGCTCCTAAGTAGTTATGGAGTCCACCATCACTTAACCGCACCTTATCACGCACAAACTAGTGGCCAAGTAGAGGTAACCGATAGGGATTTGAAGAGTATCCTGGAAAAGACCATCAATGCATCTAGCAAAGATTGGTCTACCAAACTAGATAATGCTCTTTGGGTTTATAAGGCCGCATTTAAAACACCTATTGGAATGTCTTCTTATAAGCTTGTCTTTGGTAAATCTTGTCACTTGCCGGTTGAATTAGATCATAGAGTATATTGGGCTATTAAGTTTCTTAACTTCGATGCTCAAGCTTGTGGTGAGCGTAGGTTATTGCAATTGAGTTAGTAGGATGAGTTTTGAGCTCAATCTTATGACAATGCCAAGATATGCGAAAAGAACAAAGATATGGCATGACAAACACTTTCAAGTGCGAGAATTCAAGGAAGAAGACTTGGTTTTACTTTACAATTCTAGACTAGAGCTCTTTGTTGGTAAGCTCGTTACAAAGTGGGGTGGGTCTAACAAAGTTACTCGGGTCCTATCTAAAGGTGCCACCAAGATCGCTAATGAGAAGAATGAAACTTTTTTGGTGAATAGTTATAGAATCAAACACTACTATGGTGGTGTTTGGGGGAAAAGAGGATTGTTTCTTCTTAGTTGAGCCTTTTTACGTTCATATTTGTCGATCTAACAACGTTAAACAAAGACGTTCCTTGGGAGGCACCCCAAGCTTAAAATGTACATTTGTAATTTGGTGTCTTGAAATCTTCATTACTCTTTATAAGTATAATCTATGAGCTTTCAATTCTAGTACTTTCAATGATCTTGTAGAGTTCAAACTTGAACGAAGAGAGTATAAGTTTAGCTTGGTTTGGGTTGATTTTAGTGAGCTTTGATTTTTGTAGTTTTTATGTAGGGTGTGTTACCTATTGGGTTGAAAACAAGAAGAATTGAAGATGTGAAGAAGTCGACCCCGCCCTCGGGCCAATAAGCGTTAATTTCCGGGCTAGTATGCCAGCCACTGATCCATACATAACCGTATGTGAAGTTGTGCAAGAGATTTTGTGTTTTTGGCTACTTTCAAGTTCCAGTTCACAGACCCGTGAACGCCCGTTCACGGGAAACCTCAAAACGTGTCATTCACAATCGTTCGTCCCATGGTGAGCCTAGTATAGAGCCTAGAACGGGTGTTCATCAGTCGGTGTAGAAAATATAGTTCCAGAAACTTCTGTGGAGGAAGGCTATTCACCACGAACCAACACCTACACAATCGTTCACTGGGCCTTTCACTATCTACAAGCCCTTGCACGCCGGTTTGCAAGTTTGTGTCTGTTCGGATCGGGCCCACCATGTCGAAAATTGTCGGATTCTATCGGCTTGTATCGTATAACATTTGGTCTCTTTGCTTGAGATAATATGTCATCGACCTTCAACGTCAGAATGAAGCGAGACAATATCACGAGAGAAAAATAAATCGGAATATGAAGTTTATGGCAGATAGATAAGTTATGACACAAACTGATTTGATTTCCAAAAAAATGAGAGGTAGTCTTCAGGACACGGAAAAAATAGCAATAGTTGTGTGACTTTCAAGATAAAATCTGGGGGAGGGGGAGTTTTTTTAGACATACTTATTCAATTTTCCGTAACACAGAATGAGTGAATAGGAAGAAAAAAATAAAATAAACTTTAGGTAAAAGGTGGGTGAATAAATATGAGCTGACAATGGGTGGGTGATCAGCATTGGCTTTATAGATGTTTTCTTACATCAAGAATGCATTTTTTTTAATCGATTAGCTATTATATATCCGTTAGTTTTGTTTTTTCAAACTAGTTGGAACGTAACGCTCGATCATTGACCAAACACTTTTAGTCTATTGAACAATTGCTCGGGTTGGGCAATTCGCTCGGTAGTTCGGGGTCTCGTCCAGTCTACCTCGTGCCCGAACGGGGACAAAATTATTTCGATCATTAAGTGGTTTTGAGGCATACATCCACGCGAAATGGTTTGGATTGGACGTGCTCTAGGAAACTCTAGGGACCTTAAAGGTTCACAAAGAAACTAATGGGCCTTAACAAATTCATACCAAGCCTACTCCACTGTTCTTGGGCTTGAGTTTTAAATTTTGACATAGTGCTGACATGTGTAATGAAACTATAGATAGTTTGGTTTCAAGCTCATCATAGAGAGGGACAAATGCTAGGACCACCACCCACATGCCAATTACTTGTCTTAATTTCAGCATGGGACAAACCCAGATTCCACCTCTATTTTGTTTTCCTCATTTCCATTTCCCTATGCCTATGGGTCTTATAGTTCCTTCCAAGCCATTTTGCAAGAAACAGACCAAACATTAGCAATAATGGAGGCCAAGCTACAAGGAGAACAATTCTAGGTCATTGCACTTGTGATGATAATGAGAGGCAGACACACCTAGGCCAGGTTTGGTCGTAGGTTTGGGTCATCAATTGGTTGGCATTACAAGACCCCAACCAAACTTGATTGAGCATAGCATGCTCTCATATTTAATGGCAAACAGAAGAAGCAAAAAAGTTTATTATTTTCTATTTATATTGGACCACAACAGAGACCATCCATAATGCCACCCATTTCAGAATCATAGCTGTCTCTGAATAACTTCATCTGCTAAGTACAAATCTCATTCTCTTTTCAATAACTCCTTAATATAACATTATATAACTAACATGTGTAATGTAGCTAGCTCTGTTAAAAAAATATATATATATAGCTCCAAACCCTCAAGAATTGTATAAGAAAGAAAAAAATGTACTAAAACATATCTATGTGCATAGAAGATACCTAAAACTGAACTCATAGGGCATAACTTGAACAAAGTTTGAAAGATGATCTTTTCTTGCTCTCTCAAGGGACTTGATTGCTTCTTTTCCTAACTCACTGGGTAACTGAAGGCAGATCCAATCGAGTAATGACTCCGAGTCCTTTGCAAAGTCAAGCAAGTACCAATCTAGCAGCTTGGGGATCCCAAACTTGCTTGCTGAAAATCCCACTGCTGCTTGTAAATAGTCTCTTTTTGCTGCTTCTAATTGATTCTCTACCTCGGCTGCAGTGTATACTCTCACCTTCATTGCACAAATCAGAAGAAGAAAAAAAAAAGGGTAAGTAATAACTTTGTGAATGCAGCAACATTCATGATATAATAAGAACCAATGGGTGCCTGAAATCATTTGAATTCTTGGGTTGATCATAACTTTATCCCTTGGGCGACGAACTACGAGGAAATTGAATTATTATATGCAAAACTGGTTGAAGCAAGGTTTAATCTAGAGTTACATTTAATTTGGGACCACTATAGTTTTGGCAGAAGCTGAGCCAGACTGAGGTGGACTAAACAAAGCCTATTTGCTTTATTAAGCAACTTACAGAAGGGGAGGACCAGCTCCCACAGGACAGCGCAAATGTCACCAGTGGTTCTGATAACTCCAATCCTAAAAGGCTTCGTGCTGTAATGTCATCGTTCTTGCCACCTTTTGAGAACGACTGGTGAAAATTCAATGAAGTAAGATAAAAGTTTACTTTCAAGCTGAAGAAACCTTGTACTGTGCAACTGAAACTTACATATATTGAATGGTAAGGCAGTCTGAGGATGAAATGTTCGATGGTTATTGCATTTAGCAAGTGCCCTCCAACATTTATAGTTGCCTGATTAAACAACAAGAACATCTATAAGCATATGTTATATTGAATATTAAGAAGCATTTGGGGGTTGGATAAAAGTTGACATTAGATCCAAGATAAGTTCAGTACCTTTTGCATCAGAGAAACAACCATGTCAGGACTCTCCGGTATCCCGTGTTCTAGGAATGCCTGAAACAAGTACAACATGTTCCCGTTATGTCATTCAAGTACAAATAATTATAAGCTTAGTGTGTGATTTAATAAACATAAAGTAGACTGAAAATTGTGGTCATGGAACATACATTCATCATGCAGGAATTGTAAATGTTGATCCAGAATGCAAGCTTCTCCTGGTGGTTTAGTTTTTGCAAGTTCAGAGACACTAGTTTCCCAAGCAAGAGTCTGTCAATCAAAACAGATATATATATATATAAAGCAAAATTCTGATATGATGATGTCAACATAAATCGTGAGTCAGTATAGCTTACTTCAATCTATGGACTAGAAACAGACAATGTGCCATTCGTTTTGGATTGATGGAGGCAGCTTCAACTGCATAGAGGTGCTTATAAGGCCCAATGTCCCTCTTCCCAAATTGTGAACAGATACCATAAGGATCCTGAAAATCTGTTTCCTTGCAGCTTGATATGGATGGTAAACTTTCTATAGAACCCCTATTTCTGATGGAGCTCATTCTTAGGAAAATGCTAGACAAGCACCTCAGGATATTCTCAGAAATGGTGTTTGGCCCCTCATCTCCTGAAGATTTTTCATCAGCAGTTTTTGACTCTGCATTGTCTTGATATGGTACCCTACACTCCGCCTAGACATTCATATAACTCGTTCATTTCACTGCAAATATGACTGACTATTATGTAATGGGATTCAAATAAACAGACACCTGTAACCTCGGAGTATCCAATCGATTCTCTATCACAGCTTTCTTTACTGGAGTTCTGACTGGTTTATGCGTCGTTGATGATCCCTTGTTTTTCATAGAATTAGTGGAAGACTGATCTCTTCGATGTCCTTGGTCTACATAAACAAGAAAATGCAGTAAAGTTTAAGGCCACTTCAGCAATCAATAATGAGATTGAATCCGGAGCTTACCAGGTATGGAGGATAAACTTGTTGAAGCTTTAGCTGCATTGCCAGCTACAGCTACAGGTTGAGCTAAGAGTTTCGGATTCTTAATTGGTTTTGGTTCACAGGAATGAGCTGAATTGTCAGAGTTCTTCTTGGAGGATGCAATGTAGACAGCTTCTTGGTACAAACCTTGTCGGTAGATCACAACCTGTTCTTCAAGGCGAACAACCTCCTCCTCCAGAACTGCCACTTCTGCAAGAAGCTCAAGGGTCTGCACAACCACAATTGGCATTTGAAATTATACATATTCCTGCAACTGGTAAAGAATAATGGCTTGAGACTAACAGGAGGAGGAAGATAAGGAGGAAGGCGAGGAAGAGCTCCCAATGGTCTGCTGAAAGCTCTCTCAAGAGCCCTATGAATGTTCTCCTCGTCCCGGAGCTTCTTCTTCAGCTTATCAACCTGCACATTTATGAATTTCCACTTCACTGATCAGCTTAAGGGAATGAACCATCCATCAATTGGTGTGCATAAATAAGATCAATACATCTTGTTGCAGTGCCAATTTCCTTTCCTTGCTTGATGTTCGAATCTCTTGCTCCTCAACTTTCCCCTTCTACAAAAACATATATCAACAACAAGAAATTGATTGGGGAAGGACAATTCAGGAGGAACAGGGAAAGCTGCTACTTTGTAGATCAAATACGAAAAACCCATCTCCACTACTCAACAGAATTTCCTACATTTTCAGAATCTCTGGCTGAGACTGAAGCCATAATTTTCTGGGGAAAACGAAGAACCCAAATGCTACAGTAGAAACCGTTTTTCAAATAACCATATTTAATTAAGAAAAAGCAAGGAGACCCAGTTGAGTCCATTGATTAAAGGTGAAGCTAATTAATTACTTTTTCATGCTTCATAGGAGATTTCATAGGCTGAAGCCTTGTCCTGGCTCTGGTATCCATCTTCAAATCAAACAGAGAATCTGCAGAAAAAAGAAACAGAGCATTCAACTCAAATTCACAGAGGCAGCAATACTGAACAGCATCAAATGGGTATCGAAAGCCAACCAATGAAAGAGAAATAGACCCTTCAGAGAAGGAAAAGACCAACTCCAACACCACCCATTAAACAGCTATGGCTGTATATGTGATCACTCCGTAGTATAATCTAATCTAGAAATTGCCTCGCCCAGTTCTTTGATCCTTGTGAAGCAAACAAAACCCAGAGAAGGAACAGTGGAGGAAGCAATCAGATTGAGAAAAGATATAATTGAATACAAAAATGAGAAGAGAGAGAGAGAGAGAGAGAGAGAAGGTGGGTCAGATTGTTAGGGGTAGTGGACAAACAGCTCTGTATGTTATAGTGCTGCGTTGAAAGATTAAAAAAGGTAAAATCGTTGGGTTGGGTACGCAGAGAAAGTAGACGCACGCACTGCACTGCACTGCACTAGTAGTAACTAGTAACTAGTAACTAGTAACTTTTGTAGAGATCTTTTCTTTCACCTCTTCTCCATTGCTTTCTTGTGTCATTAACGTGTCCCCTCTTCTCAACTCTTCACCTTTACCTCTCCTTTTTTCCTTCTTTGTAAACATTTTCTTAAATATGTTTGTTAACAAATAAATTAACATTTTTCTGTGCAAGTTGAGCCATTTCTCACGTGTTTTTACTCCTAACTATTTATATAATTGGTAGAAACCAATGATTTCATATACACAACAATCAAATTTTCGAAAAGTGGAAGAAAAATAAAAACTGAGAGTAAAAGCTGCACAACACACATGTTTGCCAACTATTCTTGTTTTTGTAAAACTGAGTTGCGCGTATGTTAATTATTTAATTCGTCTAATTAAGAGGGGAAGCACTTTAGCATGTTAATAATAATATATATTTTCCAATTGCATTAGGGGTATCTTACCCAATCCAATCCTAGTAATACATTTTCTTGCACGTTGCAGCCTCTAAACCGTTGTCTTTTACAACTTGACGTACAAGTTAACCAATTACAGCATCTTTTTCTAACAATTTCCAAATTAAAACCACAATTAAACACATGGAGGACAAAGGACCATGTAGAGTCAAGTACACAACAACCTCAACGATGTAGAGGAATGAATGTAGCTAGTAGCTAGTAGCTACTCTACTTAGTCTACATATGGCTGTTCCAATCGTTTCAAAATATAATTCCTGTGTGAATTATCATTAATGTAAGCATTTAACAATATTTCTGTGATTAATTCAAACCCCACACCTCATGCTTTGTTTACCTTACTTCATTCACGTCAAGCTCTCGCTCATTCTCATCCCTTCACCATTTTTTTAAATAATTAACTTACAATGATATGTATTCCATCTAGATTAAGCATATATAGAATAGAAATATGTATGCTACCACTAAGTAATACTTTCTACACATCCACCATGACACTAATTTAAAAATACAATGAAACATGATTTTAGAGCATCTGTCACGCGTATTATATTCATTAGATTATATGTACTTCGTTTCTAAATTATATTGTTCGTTCTTTAAATATTTAAAATCTTCATCCTATACTCGTCACTATGTACTACAACGCTATGACTATTAGTGCAATAAAATAAAAAAATAAAAATTCATAACCAGGAAAAAACAAATCAGAAATACATACAATTTTTACTGTAACACTTAATTACATAAAACAAGTTTCAAAAACTTATATTCATCAAGTTCTTGGAACAACAACAATTGGAATAAAATATTTTTAAATAGTATAAATTCATATGATTATTATTAACAACAATAATAATATTTATAAAACTTAATTCATAACACATAACATCTGGGAAACACGTTGGAGAGAAAGTGGACATGCTCAAGTATCTATTTTGTGGTTTATTTGGAATTCGTAGACGAATTGATGGGTAAAGATTCATTCTATTGAATTTGTTATCGAAGTGGAATCGAACAATGCCTTGTTTTTAACCGAACTCTAATTCAACCGACGATATTGATGATTTTACTGAACACTTCAGCTCCATTTCGTGTCGCATTGGACATGTTTTAATTAATAAGATAATTGTGAAGTGAGATGAAACGATTTATCTTGAATGAAGTCAAAAATCATTTATCTAGACATGACTAATATCCATAATATTGAGGAGTATGATACACATTTATTTTATTAAATTCACGGCTCGTACAATATGTGTGCCCCTTAAAGAGTAAAAACTGGAAATGGGACCGAGTGGGAGAGGAAGCTATGATGAATATTGGTGTGTAGATGTTGATGCAAACCAACAATAGATGATGAATTGCAGAAGATTTTGAAGAAAGTGTTTCTACACAAAAGATGAGAAGAAAAAGGAAAGTGGACACACCAACCACAGCCATGTGACTGCAACTCCTACCATTGCACAACATGCGATCATATGTCATTTAATGATTAGGTTAGATTAGTTCTTGATTAATTACTTTAATTAATTAATTAGTCTCCACCGCAGGCCTCAAATTACCATTTCACCACTACCAAATGCTAAACCAACCAGGATACTTTCGTCTCCCCAATTAATGGGATCGACATTAGAGAAAAATAAGCTATAATTGACAAAACTCAGGTCAAAGTTGTGTTTGATGATCTTAATGTGTATGTGATATGATAATAGGAAGGTAGCTGCAAGTGATCAGATTAAGTAATTTATCATATGAGAATGTTTCTTGCTTTAGAAATTAAGTTAAAACATCAACACCTTAATACTCAATTAGTATTTGTGTTTTTCTTGTCATTCATATACAGTATATGGGATTAGATCATGAATCATAGAAAAACCTAGGATCCCTTTCACTCTGTGACCACAGGGGGTCGGCTTTTTTTTTTTTTTTTTTTTTTTTTTGCTTTACAAAACCTTTGATTTCTCGTAACCGATTACATGGCAAAGGGATTGTATCTTGAACTGTTTTTTTTGTCCGCTCAAACATGCATATACTAAAAGAACGTATTGATTTGATTATTGGGTGCAATCGATTCCAGTTATAAAGTAATGTTCATAGTTGGTTGAAATGGGTTTATTTGAAACGATCTCCATTTTATTTTTTTGACAGGAAATAATCTATATTAGTAGTTAATACACCAAAACCAAATAATCGATTTTTAAATAATTAATGACAGAAGAAATTTAAATTGTTCAATAGATTGCTCCCATCTTACATGAGAATTGACAAGCTTCCCAACCCAATTCCCTAATTTCCCTTTTATTAATGACAAAGTCAAGATAAAAAAAAGTAGATAACTTGTCGTTCTTGTTGACATCATTGTCCTCAACTCAAAGCAATTCAATTTCATATTGAAACACTAAGTTCAATAGGCAATAATAGCCTTTATTATCGAAAGATTTTATAGGGAAAAGAGATTTGGCAACTGGGTTTTCACCCTTAGCTGAGGCTGACAATGGTAGGTGAAATAAACATGTACTTTTGCCATGGCTGCTTGCCAGTTGCCTCATGAACATTAGTACAAGACATCTTGGTCCTACCTCCATATCTTTCTCTCATCTCTTGATCATATGTTTACGGTTTTTTCTAAATCCTAGTTCATAATTCATGTGGTGCGGACTGTGGAATTCCAAGAGGTGTAATTATTAACTTGATCAACGTTGCCTAGGCGAATTGGATTGGACAATTGCTCTTAAAATCCCAGATCGGCTGGACTAATGGAAGAAAGGTGGGGAAAGGTTGGACGATTCGGAGGACGAAGGCAGGCTTGAGGTGTTCGGATGAAGTCGAGGTTGATTGTGAATCGTTTTGGTTTGGGCGATTACACTGCATCCAACGACATTCGGCTAATGGCCAGACGCCATATGTCTTTCTTTTTTGAGGAAAACAAATCTAAAAGAATCATTTTAAATTTATATTTTAATATAGCAGTTTATTATTATTACTTAAAATAGTTAGCCTAATAGTCAAACACTTGAATTCTGTCTGGTTCTAGCGATCAATGTTCGAGTCTTGACAATAGTATTATTATCCACATTTATCTCTTCCTATCCGCTCACATTATGTCTTTTCTCTCTCTCCTCCAAACTCTTTTTTTCTTCTCCTATTCACCCACTCTAGGTGATTACCATTGAAAATGCTTTGAGATTTATTAGTGAATATCAAAAATTTGATAATACATAGATGGAATAGGCTGGGTTTGTTGGGAAAAAGGCATTAAAAGTCATTCTAGAGTATCAAACTCAATTCTATATCGGAAACACAGAGGCATTGATGTGATTTTATATTGGAAGCCTCCCCTCACTTTGCAGTTGGATTTGATTGTATGTTCATTGGTTATATATAAACAGTTAAGTACCGGTCGGTCCCACAGAGAGACGGGTGTAGAACAATCGGAGACAACATCCTAGACTAGGGCATCACCACCTAATCTAGTTTCTATATACAAATAGTTAGTGGAAAGCTGTAATAGATCAATCTATATAGAAATGGAGGAATGACGCAGTGATTTTGGGCGTATGCATGAGTCTTTTGAGTGAGTGAGCAAGAGAGTCGACACACACAGTAACAGGTAGTGTACATGCGGAGACTTATAGGGTTGAGAGGAGACAAACGCCGTCACACATGGAAAATGGGCACTACTCATGATTGTGGTGGTAGCTCATTCGACCGACAAGACAAGCGAGTTGTGCTTATGGGAAATTTGGGAGACTAAAGGCGAGAGAGCGGACTTTGAGGAGGTAACCATATTACTAAGGGGTGATGAACATGTGGAGTGTTTGTTGACCATGAGTTTAAAGAAGAGGTTATACGATAATATTGATTGATGAGTATACAGTTTACTATTACTGCTACCCATCTCGCGGTCCCTCTGCAGGTAATTCGCCGAACTCAAATCCCAGAGATCTAACTACAGAATTAGCTTCTCGGGCTAATGCATGACACTGCATATGGTATCGGATAAGTGGGCTTGCCAGACTCACCGACACCCTTCCTCGATGGCATCAACTCTTCGGAAGGAGCCTAATACGTGACTGGATGTCGACACCATACTTATACAAGATGGTTGGAAGCTGGCAGACTTCACGTAAGAAACTAATCCCACACTAGCGAAATCAACTTCCTAAACACTGCATATTACAATCCATAGAGTGGTGCATTAACAGTGGAGTCATTGGGCACAATCCACATCATCGTACCATCTACCATGTATATGCACCAGTCAACATGAAGCCATAGAAACAGATATGGTTCACGAGCACCCCGTTGCCACAACTTATATAGGAACCGAAAGTAAACATTATTGTTTCAACATACAAACAAATCCAAATAAACCCATACTTAGTAGATCTCCAACAAAAATTAAACCAATGTTTTTAAACATTCATCAACCTAGAGGGGACTGACCTTTTGGCTAGAGGCCATGAGTTATCACAGATCTATAACACTAGCATCAGTATTTATCAAGCATGTTGATAACTAAGCAGGGCGATACAAATACACATATTGTGACAGCCCATGGATATTACATCGCAACTAAGCAATCCTATCATGAATCTAGACACACACACAATAATCACCAATTGTATGAGGCAAAATAAGGAAAAATCCTTGTGTTGTCAAGAATGCACAACAATTAGTCCATGCTTAAGAATTATCATTTCATAGGAAAAACTCAATTGAACAATAAAAATGAAAACTTTACTCAACCAAACATCAATACTATTGATTAACATTCTAGTACACCCATGGATATGGTTTTTACACCATGACCATGGTAGAAGAAAACATGGATCTACAAGATGAAGTAAATAGAAGTAGAGAGAAGATATTTACACCAATAGAAGGTACAAATCTCCTTTTCACTCACCTCACTTGGAGAATCAACAAGCACCCCCCTTGACATTGATTAGCGGCCTAGCACATACTCCTACAAACCCCTTTCACAAAAACCCTCTCTAAAGATACAAATCTGCATCTCTCTCTTTGGATCCCAACCAAATGAGGCAAGGCCTCTATTTATAGTTTTTTCAGCTCTATCCACGGTTGGTGGGTGGCCCATTGGATGATCCGTCGGAATTAGGGTTTCCCGAAGATAAAATGATGATGTAGTCAGCTGACCTATCCTCGGTCGATGCTGTAAACGATGCCCATAAGGATGACCTATCTCTGTTGGCGATGCAAACGACGGCCCGTGGTGTGTGTCCGACATGGGCATGCTCTTGCTCCGTGGACAGATGGGACTCGATAGGTTTCCCAACGTGTGTTGACTTCCCCCGTCGAGATTTGAAATCCTTGTTCCTTGACGTTCAACTAAGCTCCTTTCTAGGAAGATCAGATTTTATGCTTCGTGGTCCAGGGCTTTCAATAGACTCCTCCAAGCTACTCCTTAGCACCTACCAAATAACAATAGAAGGAGTATGATTGACCTTAGAAGAGTTTATTATGACTACAATAAATACAATACTTTCGAATGGTAAAATAAGCTTAAATGCGAGGGGAAAGTGCATGAAATGATATGATTCAGGGACTCATCACAATGGTATGAGAAATTTGACCACATTTTGGTGACTGATGGCTACAATGTCAATAATTCTAATTCGTGTGTATACTCTAAGGTAGAAAAATAAGGTTGTGTGACCATCTTCCTCTATGTTGATGACATGTTAATTCATGGGGATAATATCAATGATATGAGTGATATCAAGAACTTTTTGTCATTACATTTCGAGATAAAGGATGTAGGAGAAGCAGATGTCATTTTAAGAGTCAAGGTGACTAGAAAATTTGATGACATCTCCTTAAGTAATTCTCATTATATTGATAAAGTGTTGAAGGAATTCAATCACTTTGATGTTATGTCTTCTAGAAATCAGTATGAACCTCCCATATATCTCTTAAAGAACTTGGGGTGAAAATGTTTCACAAGTTGAGTATGCCAAGGTTATAGTGAACGATATTGTAATGCCCTTCATCGTCTACTAAAGTATCTAAAAGGGACAATATATTAGTCCTTGCATTATAGAAGATTTCTTACGACGTCAAACATAATCGTCTACTGAAGTTTCTGAAAGGGACAATAGATTGTTTAGATAATAATGAAGTCAGCTCGACGGGTGGTTATGTGTTTACTTTAGGTGGAGGTGTTATCTCATGGAAGTCTTGCAAACATAATTCTATAGCTTGCTCTACCATGGAATTTGAGTTCATTACCCTTAAGTTGGTTGGACAAGAAGTAGACTGGTTAAGAAACTTATTAGCATACGTGCTTGTATGGGGAAGACAATTTGTGATAGTTTCCCTATATTATGACTCATAATGAGTAATTTGTGTTGCAAAGAGTAGTGTCTACAATGGAAAGAAAATACATATTTGGATCATGCATAGTTTGGTGGGACAACTCTTGAAACATGGAGTTATTTCTCAAGAATATTTGAAGTTTAAGAGAAATCTTGTTGACCCTTTCCTCGATGATTGTCAAGAAGATTCTTCAATGACTTGTCGAGGGGGATGGGGCCGCTAAGACCCATAGATCAAGATAATATGGTGGATACCCATTTGTGTTCAAACGAAGTCATGTGAGGCTTGATGCACATATCTCATCCATATAACATGTGGTAGTGCTTCATGATCCATAACTAGTATTTGTGGTGCTCTAGTGGCACACTTGATGGATCCTGATCTATTCTTATTTTTGATGGTGTTGTAGAGACACACTTGATAAATCTTACTGATTATTGTCCATAACTAGCCTTGGTGGTGCTATAAAGACGCATTTGATGGACTTTACGGATAGGATGGACCTTTGTACTTAGTGGCTCGAGGCCTGTTGTGGTGCTATAAAAACGCACTTGTGGGCAGTGCTATTGAGACATGTTAGATCAACTGCTTGCGTAGATGTGATGGTTGTGTCGCCATCTATTAAAGACTTGGACGAGTGATGAGTCCCTGACTCATAGGCATTTTCAATGCCTTTTCCTTGCTTTTAAGCCTGCTTTACCCTCCATGAATGTAATAAGTAGATTAGTTTTTATTAAAACTTCAAGCTCATTATTAATCCAACTTGTTGTTTTGATGACATGTATCGAGAGCTGCTATGAGGGGACCTATGGAGGAAAGGAAACCACGAGCATGAAGTCCCGATGAAGAGGATGCAGATGACTTGCAGATCAAGGAACTGAAGTTTTCAAATCTCGACCGACCATTTGAACCCCGTCGAAGGGTCCGTCGAGCTGAGGTGGCCAGGATGAATCAGCATGGCAGCTTGCGGCGCGCGTTGGGCACACGCCACCCCTATCGGATGAGCTGTCGATGGAGGCCACTTGTCTCGACGCCTGTTAGATGAGTTGCTGATGGAGGACATGTCATACCACTGGTGTCAGAGAAGCTGCCAACGGACGACACGTCAGCGATGACATCAACAGATCTATAACGATGAAACCTTAGGCTCCACCGAGGTGTCAACCGACGACCGGCCGCAAGATTGACATTGGTCGGGAGGTCCGTCGTGCCAGCCCAGATTTTAAAAAAATCTATAAATAAGAGGCTCATGCCTCATTCTTCACATCCTTTGGCTTGGGAATCAAAGTGAGATCCATAGATATTCTACATTTCTAGAGAGGGAGAGAGTAGTGAGAGTGGGAGAGAAACCATCAAGAGTACATCGACATTTGTGGTCGAGGGGAATGTTGAGTCGATTCTCCAAGCGAGGTGCGTGATGGGAAGAGGTAGAGATTTGGATTCCTTGGGGTGTAAATCTTCGTTCTTAACCCTTTACCTCTTTCTCTTGTGGATCCATGTGTTCTCTACCATGGTCATAGTTTTTGGCCATGGGTGTACATGAATGTTGATTAAAAATATTAATCTTGGTTGTGTTGTTCAATCTTGTTCATATCTTATTGTATGTTGTTCGTTGAGTGTGGATCTACAATTAAGAGTTCTAGATCTCATACCTATAGATCCTTATTTGAGCTCATATATCTGGTGATTGTTGTTTGAGTTGTAACGCATAATAGGATTGTTATATTGCCATTTAATTTTTCATTCTGCTGTTATAACATGTGTATTCTATCGCCCTTATATGGTAGATAGGATGCTGGTGCTAATGTGGTAGTTTTTGTTGTATGTTGTTGCCTTTGGTTAGTTGTATATCTGTAGGACTCTATGTATGGGATAAATTGGGTTCAACTACATGCTCTTTCGATATATTAAAGTTAAACGTAGGTCTGCATAATTGGGATATATGTACGATGATGTGGTTTGTTACAACCTCATGTTGTAGTGTCTTACGGCTTGTTGCATGTTAGTCTAGGATACCGTTGCAGACTATCCTACACCTGTCTCCTTGTGGGATCAACCAATACTCTTACCGTTAAAAGTATAATGCTTGTATGACCATGTGCAGTTCCGTGTGCGAGGAATCGTCGGTAAATGAACCCTTACATGGACACTGATCCGATCCAATGGATCTCAGAAATTGTAAAAGTGTCTTGGGGGTGAGTTGTCAGTTTTCGGTCAAAATAACAAGTCTTCCCAGAGAACTCAATAGATCGAGTTATAGCATGACCTTTAATTGCGTTTGTTGTATCGCGGAACTTGCAAGTTTAAGGTATGGTATGTGTAGTGTGGTGTATCAACCGAAACAAAAATAAGTTCAAGATATAACACTTGTATTTAGAGTAAGTTATTGTCTCATTTCACTTATGTAACAATTCAAGTCGAAAGACATTAGTGTATGAGTATCTTTCCCTTCTTTACTCATGAACTCTTCTTTCAAACTTCTTTTTCGGTGTTTATCGCATTTTGTGGTGAATTGTTAAGAAAAAAAGACATTAGAAGTAATTATATAATATCAAACTAAATCCCACATTAGAATTGGATGCCCCTTCTCTTTGTTCACTAAAGTGATTAAGCCCTTTTGGGGTTGGGCTTGACCAACCCACACACGTGCACGCGCATTGCCACTACCGTCTAGGTGGGTTGGTTCAAAGTAGATACCATGCGGGGCAGACTAAAATATCTTTTTAGGCAAAATCTGTTTTGATTTTTGATAAATCTGTGTCTCTTGGTTTCCTAATTCATTTTGGTTTAGAAAACAAGTTTCTATATTGGTTTAGGAAACGATTTTCGTTTCAACCATGATTTAGAATATTTTTTAAATTCGTTTTTGCTCTCCCCTTCTTCTATATATATTGTTCTCCTCGAACCTACTCTCACTCTTTTGCGGAATATATATGTTACCAAATAATTCTCGAGTTCCGATTGCGAGTTCCAAGTTTTGTTGTACAAGTGGACGTATGGCAAGCTGTTGCTGTGTTAATTTTCAGAACAACTGCTACTGCTCACTAACGATAAGGTTGCTACAGACTAATTACTTTTAAGTTTGTGGGTGCCAACTACACCACGACATAATATTTTACTCTTCATACCAATAAGTATATTTTATTATGTTCTGATTAAAAAAAAAGTTTATTTTTTCAGTTCTTGAATCCTCCTCGTTACAAGTTCTACCTGTCACTTCCCTAAATGTGAAAAAAAAAAAAAAATTATCCCTGATCACCCATGACCTTGATTGGGTGTGGGACAGTCATATTCTTTAAAATTTGTCTCAAAAATATATTTAAATTAAATATTTATTAGCATACTATTTTTCATATCAGGTATGATTGCGTAGGACGAGGATTGACCTCTCTTACCCGAACAGTTCGGGCATTATCGACCCGACACACCCAAACTAACTCGATAGGATAGAAGACATCTATCCTAGTGTTTATTAGACCCACTAATCAAATTAACTGAAAATTCAGTGCGGTTTAAGTAGGAATAATATGGAGTACATAGGAAAGGGGGAAAACAGGGTGGCATGAATGATGAAAAAGAGGAGGAGCTTGAGAACAGAGCTGGAAGGGTAAAAAAGAAGCAAGAGAGATATATGAGAAATGTGAAACACACAAATAAAAGCAGATGAGAAGGTCCATTTAAGGGCAGGCCTCCTACAAAAGAATGCATGAGAGTCCTATGGAATCATTAATGGGACCTCATGGTTGAGACTCTCCACCTAAATAAAATGGTGAAATATGTTTATTTTTCATGCGAATAGGAATGGATTTAGAAATATAATCTAAGATATTTCATCGTTAACCGTTCAATATAATAGAAAATCAAAGACAAACTATAGAAGTTCAGAACTAAGAAAGATTGTTTTGAAGTAAAACAAGATTAAACATGTAACAGATTTTTAAATGATCATAACTTTTTCATACGAACTTCAATTTAGGTTCATAAGATATTAAATCAAAGATAACTGAAAGCCTTACAATATTATAACACTTTCTCGGACCAGGGTACTCCTGAGAATACCCTATATCCTTTTAAATCCAACTCCACATGTAAAGGTATAACATCTCGTACATTGTTTTTAAATTTATACTTTTAAAAAGATCAATTTGATCGGTTAACAACAAACTCAAACAAACTCAAACAAAGACGGATTTTGGGACATGAAAAGAGCAAAAGTTAATTAGTCACGTCTGATTAGAACCTAATAACAAGGCTATAATACTAAATGAGGGATTGAAAATGGTTTCATCAATGGTGATAAGTGTGGATGATGATATTGCGATAATGGAATGTTATGTCCCGCACACAAAAGCATATGATTTGTCATGGATATGTCTGTAAAGTGGAACATGACGTGGTTCTTGAATCTTTTTTGGGCTGTGTCCATTCATGAAGTCACTAAAATTGTTCTACCACTTTTAATAAACCCATTCCTCATTGTCTCCTTCTCTCTCTTTTTCTTTATTCACCTTCTTTCCTCTTTTGGTACCATCTCGTATTTCTGTAACATATAAGATGTTCGTTAAATAATGAACAAATTTGCAAATGAGAAACAAGTTGTTATTTCTAATGTTATTTTAAAATTAGATTAGTTTAAGAAGTTAAAATGATAGATGATATCAAGATACTTAGAGCAAGGGTAATACAGAGTCGTACTTTCACCAGCCACTTGAGATATGATGTGCCCCGACAAATGAGAGAGATGAATGTACGTTGTGACACTAAACTCGAAGGTAGTGCAATGCAGTACTAGTGAATCTTTTTTTTTTGTAAATATTTTAAAATTCATTTGTTAAAAGAACGAAAGTAAATAATATGATTAATTGCATTACTTAAAAGAATGAAATTACATCAACCACTAGACACCACTACAGATCTGAACTTGCACCACGAACATGATTCGTCGCCTAAGATACAAAATTCGTCGCCCAAGTCTTGGACGACGAACCAAGTCATCGTCCAAAATTCGTCGCCCAAACCTCGTGGGCCAAGCACTTGGCCGACGAACGGCACGATTCGTCGGCTAAGTCATCCACTTAGACGACGAAATAGATTCGTCTTCTATGTGAGTATCAGAATTAAAAAAAAATTATTTGTGAAACGTGCAACCATACGTGCAAAAAAACCTGTAATCTATAGCATTAAACCTGCAATAAACGCAATTCCAGTACAACACACAATACATAAATTGATGATCGATAATTCAAAAGTTTAAATATTACATAAAACGAATGTCAAATGTTTGTAACCTAATTACTCTAGCCTAAACGATGGCGGTCGG